>BQNB010047503.1:0-34952 GCA_026074375.1 Tanacetum coccineum | reverse complement strand
TTCATCCCGGTTCCACCTCCGCTTTTTGAAGATCATGTACCTTATAGCTTTTCGATGCCATGAAACTCATTGTTTCGTTGTCATCCTCTTCCACGTCATTCTTGCTATCATTGTCCTCATTGTCCAAATTTATATCTTTACGATTTTCTACGTTCACATCGCCACCTTTCGAGTTAACTAAATCACTAGGAGCAACCCAAATATCCTTTTCAACCTTATTAAGAACATCAAACGGATTCGATGTCACAAGGCCAAAGCCCTTTGATTTGATTATTTGTGGCGCTAAGTTCAAACCCCATTGTTAATTAGCCAAAAGATCACAGACCATGGTTATCGAAAGAAAACAAAATATTATTACATAAAATACAATGATTTCACAGCACGTTAGAAATTTATGACACTCTAGCTGATGTTTAATTGAAGAAACATGAAATTGACTATTTTTCCTAGCATTAAGTAAATGAAACTGTAAGCAGTGATATGTTATTTGATAAAGAACTCCGCAAACTGATTAAAATGTCATAAACTCATTAAAAGAAAATAAAAAGACCAATAGATGTTTAGATATTTTATCATGACATATTTGGTTTATAAATTGTTTTGATTTAGTATTTGAAATTTGAATATATACCGTTCGGTTGTAAGTGAATCTTGTTGGCGTTGTGCGCTGTTATAACTTATGTTCAGGTGATCGAAACTATCACTTTAGTCTCAATTCACAAGCTGACATCTTATTAATTTGTAACTATCTACCTATATTTTGTAAAACAAATAAACAAGCAATAAACATGGCGAAAGGCTGTAACAAAGGTGTGTGGAATTTTGTTATGAAGTCTACTTTTTTATTTTGTTTGTGTGTGAGTCTGCAGTAGTCAAGTGAAGTCCGTGACATTCATCATAACCACAAGTGTGTTTTTCTTGTTTTTTTCTTCTAAAACATGATTCATGTATAAAAAAGTAGATAAATATATCTCTCATATTGTTAAAGATCGATATGTGTCTTCCAATTAATATTTGACAACGTAATATGACAATAATATACGGAGAATCGCAACGAATTCAAAGTATTTATTCAATATTTGGTAAAATAGTATAGAGTATAGATGATAAGTTTGTTTGTGATATTAATATGGTTTTTGTTTTTGCTTGTACTTCTTGGTTTTGTTTTTTTGCAATTTAATTTTGTTGTTGTTGTTGCTGATGCATGATGCATATTACTTCGTTTTTTGTCGGATGTCTTTATCAATAAATTTGTTATTTGATTTTACTAATGTGTTTATTTGCTTTTGATGATGCTTGAAGAATTGTTTCCGCTTGCTATTGGATTTCTTCTTCCACATGCTCGAGTTTGATTTTTTTATCATTTTGCCACTCGAACTGCTAGGCAGTATTAACTTATAGATATCGCCCAAGCCCGTTCATTAGGATCAGAGCCGTCTCGTGGTTGTCGGTGACCCTAGGCAATAACAACATAGAAGCCCTATTACACTTGTAAACTAAAAAGAAATTGCATATAAACTTGAATTATATTGCTCATATATGTATAATATTATACGTATTTATATGCAATACTAATAATAATGTGACCCCTTTTAAGTGGAGGCCCTGTGCCACGGCACCTATTGCACACCTATCCGAGACCCTTCTGATTAGGATTTATTGTTAGGGTTTATCATGTCTTATGTACTTTATATACAGTTGTCTAATACTACATTATAACATGCGATGTTACAGTCTTTCTACGAAGTTACTTGTAATAGATAAATGTAATTGCCCTCAGCCCCTCACATCAAAGGTCCGATGTGAAATATTATATAAGTAAAGAAACATGCACGTATGAGATGTCAATGGAGGTCCGAATACATGTAAGTTTTCATATACAAGTTTGTTATGAAAAAGCCAAACCGTGTCTCATTAGGAACGTACAAAGACGTTAATATCAAATGGGTCAGGTGCACATGCACCCTCTAGATCTATCTCATGCACTTGAGCTATGAATATTATATTAAGAGATATTTGTATGTAAATCATATTTATACAAAATGTAGTCAACAATTTGCCATTGATGAGTTGGCTAATACAAATATATTTCAAGGTTCTACCATACTAATATAATTAAACTGATTGTAGGTACAAATTAAAAAAAAAATCTCCTTCTAAACGACATAAATCTTTTCTCGTACATATGGATCTCGATTAGACTTAGAAAAGTTCATTTTAGTTGGATTGAGTGGTTTTTAAATCCTTGGAATACTCTCTTCCGCACTTTGTAATCGATCTCCCTTTCTAGCTCCTTGCTAGGTTCTCTTTTATATTTATATATAAAAACGGCCATTTGAAAAAAAAATCTTGCTTGAGAGACTTGTAAGGTATTAAGATTTAGGTCGTAATTATGTATGTGAAGATGAAGGCGCGGCAGGCTATTTTTGTTCGTTTGTCCATAAGATGTGTTTTTCTAGTAATGGTTCTTTTTTATTTATAATTTTTTTCCTTTTTTCTGTGAACTTTATGCGCATATGTTGAGTCGATTAGTTTATACATTTGCAAAATAACTATTTGTGTCAACTAATGTTCAAATAAATTTGTATATGCTAGGATTTTGGTAGTCATAATTTTGGTTAATATGCGTGGAAGTATATAGTTTAACTATCTGGTAGTTTTTAAGACTAATGGGTAAGTTAAATGTGTGTTTTGAAAGTTTTTTTAATATTTTCACAAATATATATTAAACTTTAATTTTTTATAAAATCGTACATATCTCAAAAACATATCAATATTAGGCTCGTTTGCTCGTAATCTAAAGTCCTTCACATCGGTATATTTTTTATTAAAGAAGTCGTTAAATATTTGTTAGTTATTTGATTAAATATAAATTTTATAAAAATATCGTTAAATTAAGAAAGTTATAGGTAACTTTTTGTACATATTTGATAAGAAAAAAATATATTATATAAAAAAATCATAAAAAATATTTTACAACACTTGGTACATATTTAAACTTAAATTAAACTTAGGTAGTTTTTAAAGTTAAACAAATTTGGTAAGGTTGTATTTCGAAAATGTATCTTTTTCTCAAAAGTTATATATAAATTATTGACATTTTTTTTAGGATCGTACGTATTTGGCTCGTTTTGTTAGTAATTCAATGACTTCTCATCAGTAATATTTTTTTAACAAAGAAGTCACTGTATTTGTTAGATATTTGACAAAAGAAAGTTTGTTATAAAAAAAGTCGTAAAATAGCAAAATAAAATATAAGGTAATTTACATAATTCAAACTTTCCATAAATTGTATGTCTTTTACCCCTGTGCCTTGTTTTAAAGTTACTTGGTTGTTTAGCGGTGTGTTATGGAAAGTTTTTTTTTTCCTAAATAATATATATTAAACTTTCAACATTTTTTTTTATAAAATCATTACGTTATTGTCAAAAGATTCAATTTAAGGCTTCTTTTTGTTCGAATATTTGATAGTTATAAGTTGGTTATATAATAAGTCTTATATAGCTTAAAGTTTAATGTAGTTCTTTGTAAATATGTTGCACATAGTTTGATGAGTGCGTTAAGTCTTTGTAATTTTTTTTTTCCGTATTTTTGTGACGCTGTTTTTTGGCCCTATGCGATTCGACTTGTATCCCTCGAATTTTGTGTATTATAGTTATTAGTTGTCTTTTTAAGATAATGAATAAAGATTAGAATTCGAAAGTGCAGAATTTCTGTCTATGTTTGAAAAATGAAAATTGATATAGATGGATATTGACCTTTTGAAGTAAAAAATCCATCTATTATGGTGTTGCAGTTGACTTGTGACTAGAATGTGTTTCTACGAAGGTCTAGACAAATCATCTTGTTCGGTTTTTTTCAATGCATGAGTCGTATTAAGACGGTGGTACAATTTCAGGTAGTAACGGTCCATGCACATTACATAAAGTCAGCAACGGACTCACGACTTGATCATAGTCATATTACAAATTATTTTACTTTGTAAAATGTAGATCTTAGTTATAAAAAGAGAGATGTTAGCGGCTTGGGTTGAAAATGAGATTTGAGTTACAATTCATACCCTCTTTCTCTTTTCTCCAAAATAACAAAAGAATAACAGTTACTGCAGGTAGGAAAATATAAAAGAACAATACTGTTAAAAAAAAACTGTCACCAAATTTTAGTTCACCAAATTTTAGTTTTAGTAGCATTTATAAAAAAATGTAGGTAACAAAAATATATTTGGGTAGGATTGACAATCTTTAGTTTGAAAATTGTGTAACAAAGTAAATGGAATTCTCACTCTTTTTGACTTTTTGTGTCGCAGGATGTAGGTCTAGTGACACTTTTATATTTGGTGACAATTACTTTTGCAGTCAGTGACACTCTTCTGTCGTCTGTCACTAATGAAACTTTCTCTAGTTCTTAATTCAGTTTGAAGGAAGTCAAACTTTTCTCAATAATTATAACCAATATTTACTATATTATATTTAGGGATTAGAAAGCTATTTAAGTTTAGGCTCATGTTATAGATACCCAAAAAAACCATATGTACTTTCCATGTTTTTTGATTTTTTTTACTTTTTTTTAATAATTTTGCTATATTATAAACCTATGACACGAAAAATGCGGAACGTTAAATATATAGTTTAACAAGTCAAAAATATTAAATTGACAATAAATACGGAATAGAAACTCATAAAAAAACTGTGTTGCACTCTAAACTGAGAGAAAAAAAACATGTTTTGTACCTTTTTGTACATTTTCTTGTGTTTTTTTGCGGACCAAAAGGTACCAATAATAGCACCCTTAAGTTTAGGGAGGTGATTTGCACACTCTATTTTTTGATCCATACACTCTAAAATATGTGTCATGACAGTTATACCTTCACACCACTTTACCCTTTTTTCACTCATTACTTCTATGTGAGGATATAAATGTTATGACTAAAAAATGAAGTGTGCAAATCACCTCCTTAAGTTTATTAGGAGTCAATGTTTAAGAAATCTAGTCACTACTATAGTTCTAAAATGGAGAAATTAAATAATGAAACTATAACCAATATTCCACTATATTTTTTTGGATTAAAAAGCTATTTAAGTTTAGTTTTTTCGTTCTTGTATTCACTTTGTTATATTAGCTTGTCTTGAAGTAAATTTCTACTTCTAAATTACAATTAATCAAAATCATTTTTATTACTTTTGTACTTTTTCAAAACTATTTGCCACTATCTAAAGCAGACATTTATTCAAGAACGGATGAAATATAAATCTTGTTTTTTCTTTCAACTTACCTTGTATTATACTTGCTCGAATCGTACATGTTATTTAATAATTCATAGCGACATGCAACAATGACAACAGGATTACAGGAGCACACCTCGTCATCTGCTAAATATCATAAAAACAGTTAAACCATGTAATAATAAGAGACAAAAATTAATAAATGAAATAAGCATTAGGGCGGCAAAGTAGCCAAGTTGCATGGGTCCTCTTCGATCCCTCTTGTCAAGAGAATGTGTAGAGTGTAGTTATCCACATACTTAGCTTCTATGGTCTGGACCATTTTGGCGGCCAATGACACACCCTTAACATTAAACTCTACTTAATATCAGGGTTAGTATTATTTACGAATTTAGGAGATCGATATGTTATGGATTGAGTGGATTTGTGACTCAAGCATAGCATCCTCTATCGTTGATGTGGGCTCATCACTTGATTATGATGTTAAAGGATGTAAAAAAACTCTAAACAAAATGATCAAAGGAATCGGGATTCACATGGTTGACAAATGAATATTTTGTCAATAAATAGTTGTGGTACGAGGAAAAGAAGAAAACCATGAGATAAAGGACCTTTGCTAAACACAATGTGCAATTTCTTAGGATTCAAGAATCAAAAATGACATCGTCTTGAGGACTATTTGCGAATTAAATCTATGTGGGGTAACTATGCTTTTGATTATGCTTGTAGTATGCTCGTGGTCTCTCCTCCTCAGGTGGTCTTATTTCTATATGGGACCACCCAATAAGTTCTCTAAGAAATTATATTTGGAGTGGCGACTCCGTTTATTATTAACAAAGGAATTGAAAGAATGAAGTGGAGACTGTTTCAATGGAATATTTACGGCCCACAAGATCATCTTTCTAGAAAACTTGCCTAGTGGAATAGAACTCACAGACTTCATGCATCACCATAAAGCTCCTATATTATTTTGGAGACATAGAATATTCCTGTCAGCGAAACGCACAAGAAAGGTTTTGGTACTACTTTGAATAGTATGAAGCTGATCATTTTAACTCTTTCATTGATTCCACAGGTTTTAGTCGATCTCCTATTGGTGGGTCGCTCTTTACAATGATGAAACTAAAGCCAGGTACTAAGCTTAGTAAACTTGATCGCTTCCTTATTTCAAAAGATGTGACTATTCGGCTCCCAGATGTTCGGATTACTGCTCTCGATAGGTTATGGTCTGATCATAACCCTATCTTTCTTCATATTGACAAAACTGATTTGGTCCAACAAGTCCCGTTCAAATTGTATAAACTTATGCTTCTGAAGATGTTTTTTTGATAACCTCATTAAAGAGTGAATGGGAATTGCTTGATTCTAATCTCAAATGTCATGAAGAAGTTCGCCCCTCAAAGATAAGATCAAACACAGGAGCAACAACATCAAGACGTTGAAAGCAACAGAAAAAAACCGCAGCTCTTGAGGAAATAAATTCAATTGAGAAAAGAGGATTGATGAGGGATCCGCATGCTGTCCGACAATGATCACCCGCCTCATCCTTTTTCAAGAAATTGAAAAGATCGATAAGTTTGCTTCCATGTGATATATACAAAAAAGCTCATGTCAAATGGAATATAAAGGGATAAAATTCCAATTCCTTCCTGGGCGCATCAACCAAAAAAAGGCGGAATCAGATGATCAATGGAATTATGGTTGAAGAAATTAGATCACGAACCCTTGTTTGATCAAGATGCCTTCTTCAATTCTAGAAAAGGAAATTACAAGCTCAAGATTCACAAGGTTTATTTCTCTAAAACCTCCATATTCTCATTCCCTTAAATTGGCATGGAATCGAGAAACTCTTGAAAGACAGGTTACCCTTGAGGAAATTAAGGAAGCCGTTTGGGATTGTGGAAGTAGTAAAGCTCCGGGCCCGGATGGTTACTCTTTTGCGTTTGTGAAGAAGTATTGGGGCACTATTCAGAAGATCTATTATGATTTTTTATAACGTTAATTCTTTGCTATCTTGTGTTATGCCTAAATGGGGCTAATTTCTCCTCGTTTTTCAACCCTTATCCCAAAGGTCAACAACCCTTACCTTAATCCACTGACTTTCGTCCCTATTTCGCTTATTGGTATACACTATAAGATCATTGCCAAGATTTTAGCTAACCGTTTATCTAAAGTGATTGACAAGATTGTTAGCAAGGAACAGTCGGCGTTTATTGCTGGTCGTCAAATTCTTGATGGCCCCGTTATTCTAAGCGAAATCATTGAGTGGAGTAAAACAATGAAAAAAGAAGCTCCTGCATTTTAGAGCGGACTTGACAAGGCTTTTGATTCCATAAGCTAGAATTACTTGTTCACTTCTCGACAGTTTTTGGATTTGGGTAATAAATGGTTGCTCTGATTAAAGTTGTCTCAATTCTTCAAGATCTATATTCTTATTAAAGGAACCCTACTCTGAGTTTCCATTAAGCGTGTCTGAGCAAGGAGATCCTCTAGCTCCCTTTCCTTTCATCTGGGTTATGGAAGGTCTCCTAAATATAAATTTATACTGCTGTTTGAGTGAAGCAGTGGGAAATCGGTTTGATTACTGGAGTTAATATTAAGATTCTACTTCAATGTTTCCCGTCTTTTCTATGCAGATGATGTGATCATAACTATCGGAATGGAATGCTAAAGACCATGGATATATCATTCGTGTTCTCCATTTTTCTACTCCTCGGGTCCTCAAAGATTAATATCATAAGTCTATTATTGTATGGTATTGTCAATATTGGTGAGTAAATAAAGATGAAGTTTTTAAATATGGCTAGCAAATGCTGTTTATTTGCAGGTGATACCCTTTTAATTACCTTGGTCTCCCCATTGTTTTCCAATATGAAGTCTAGTTGCTAGCTGGAAGACGCTTGTTGATCGATTTTCCTATGAGCTTTCCTCTGAAAAGCTAATCTTCTGTCGAGGGGGGTCATCTTACTCTTATCAAGGTCGGTGCTTGGTAGTCTTGGTAACCTCACTAATCTATCCGAATTTCAAGCACCGCCAATTGGTCCCTTCAAGACTGGAAAGAATTCGGCTAAAATTTTTTGGGGGTGGTAATAAAGATAAAAACAAAATGCTTGGTCCAATAGCAATTATTTCTGAATTCGTTATCGTTTAAAGGAGGGTTAAACATTGACAGTTTAAAGAGCTTACAACTTACTCTTCTTAAAAAATGGCGTTGGAAGGTTGCTTTCTTCTCCACACGCCCTTGGGTTCAGGTCCATCAAAGCTTAATCATGATCAAAGGAAGGAGGTCATCGATACAAATGGTTGTAGCTTCAAGGCAGTTTGGGCTAACAATGTGGGAACCTCCAATTATTCCTCCACTCAGAAAGGAGGTTATCTTATCTAAACACTTTTCTTTAAAAGCAGGTTTGGAACTCATATTCGATTTTGGAAAGATATTAGGAGTAGGCGAGACCCTCTTTTCTACAAGGTACAATCGCTCTATCATCTGAGCAAGACAAATAGTCTTACATTGACCGTATTAATAATGGGCAATGGTCTTGGAGATTGGTCTCAGGACCAAGTCTTGGTGTTAACAGAAATCTTGCCTATTTATTACATGTTAAAATGAGATCGGTCAACTAAAATTTATGTCAATAAAGATACTTGTACTTGGATATTGGTCCTAATGGTACTATTTAAAACCCGTTAAGGATGCTCGTTATAAGAAGACCAAAATATCCTTCCACTCTTGCTACCATACTTCTACTTGGGATAAATCTATCCCCAGACGGTCAATATGTTTATGTGAAGGCTTTCCTTGGACCGAGCTCCCCTCATATATAGATTCTCTCTTCGCGCGTGGTATGGATAATCCCCATCGCGTCCCCTTTTTGCAATGCCAATGTTGAAATCTGCTAATCATGTTTTCTTACGAAAGCGACATTGCTACCCGATATTGGAAGCTCGTTCTTTAGATGGTGGTGATATTCATCTTTTTCAAGTTCTTCTTTTGGGATTCTTATCAATGATTGATCATCTCTTGCATCTTCTAAGAGAAAAAACCCAGTTTCTATGTTTTATTACTACTTCGGTTCTTTGGTGGCTTTGGAGATACGAAATTAGCGTCCACGATTAACTCTCAACCGTTGAGGCAAAGGTGATCTATTCGATAATGTTCGTTTTCTTTTCATTTTCCTGGTGGCTTCACAATAGGACCCATAAATGAAGTTATCTTGGAATGACTGGCTTATATATTCTCCTTCATCACCGTAATGGCAATGGTTAGAGCTTGCGTTTGTTTTTTCCTGAAGCAGGCGTTCCAAGTTCGCTA
Source organism: Tanacetum coccineum (assembly GCA_026074375.1). Lineage (NCBI taxonomy): Eukaryota > Viridiplantae > Streptophyta > Magnoliopsida > Asterales > Asteraceae > Tanacetum > Tanacetum coccineum. The sequence continues at coordinate 25,418 of BQNB010047503.1, read as the reverse complement.
GGGGATTGTTCGTAACCTGTACGCCAAGGTTTTTTTCGTTTGGAGCATCTCGCGGTTTTGAAGGATGTTCTTCTTTCAATCCTTCCTCTCTGGACTTGTTTGTGGGATTTCATCAAAATTCCATCCCGAAGAGAAAACCGGTGGCTACGGCTCCGGGAGGGGTTGGGGGGGGGGTTTCTTTGCCGAATTGAAAACCAAATCCGTCGTCCTTCGTGTCAAAAGTTTTTTCATCCCTTTTGATGCCCCGTCGCAGTTAAAGGTTAGTATTATTTACGAATTTAGGAGATCGATATGTTATGGATTGAGTGGATTTGTGACTCAAGCATAGCATCCTCTATCGTCTTACTAGAATGGTTTGATCAACAAACAAATTTTTGCCCTTAATTACATGGATATAATTATTATGTCATATGACGAAGTAACTTTAAAGCTTTGGAGGAACTTAATCTCGTAGAATAAATTTTTACTTCTTTCATCATCTTGTTGCAATGATTGATTTATTTAAAGGAGCTCAAACAGGTTCAAGGTCGTGACGTTTTTTCTTTTTTACCCAACCGCTTTGCTCTTGTGGAGGTATTCAACTTTTTAGGGAAGTTGGATTCAGTTGGTACCCATGGCTTCTATGGATCATTGGAGAGATTTTGTAAATAAAAGGTTATGGGTTCGAGTCTCGGTTCTTGCCTACTTCAGTTGGTGTCTCATTGAGCCAAAAGAGTTGCCAGAGCTAATACTTGTGAGATAGACAATGACTGATGCCAAAAAACACACGATACCAGGATATACTCATCAATTCACACTTTTTTGTGAATATCTACTTTTATTTTACTAAGTTGATGTAACATATACGCTACTAGAAAATTGTCATTAGCAACAATTATTTTAACAACAATAGAAAAATCGTTGCTAAATTGTGCATAAATATTTATGGCCATTTGTAGACATACCAATTAATTTTTTTGTTGCTTAAAAAAATTACAACTTTGTTAATAATTTCGTTGCTAAAATTAGATGCTAAATGCATAATTTAGCAACGATTTCTCTATTGTTGTTAAAATAATTGTTGCTAATGACATTTTTTCTATTAGCGATAGTAAATGGGCTAGGTGTTTTGATTCTAGTTTTTGCTAAGTGAACACTTTAGTTATTCTTAGATGTAGCTATTGAATCAAGCCAACTTAATGCCCAAAGAAAAAGTTTGATGTCATGGTTCATGTAAGAATATTAGTATTTAATAGTTAGAATATAGATTTAAGGGGTTGTTGTATTTTAGTTCAAACTTAAGGAGGTTACTCATGTATTAGGATATCTCCTAACCTCCTCAATTGTTGATTATTTGTTCACCCAATATTAGATTTCTCCCCATCATTCTTTATAAACATATATGAGGAGGGTGGCGTTCATTTGTACCTTCTTTTCTCGCTCACGTTTAAAAAACGTTTGAGTATAAATTATCTCGTGTGTGTTGGTGCCACTCGAAATTAGGGGAGGATAACCCTTTGTCGAGGTCTTGTTGGAGTTGTTCTTGATTCGTGGTTCCGGTCTAAAAACAATTTGTTGAATTTCTCCTAATAATTAGTACTATTAGAACTTTGTTTAAGAAGAACAAATCACACATCGTGAAGAGAGCCGAAACAAATAAAACAATTGAATTCCATAAGGATTGTACCCCCACATATCTATAAATAAAGGTGGGGATGATGCTAGTCGAAAGATTCTTCGTTTCTCATTCATTAATTAATACTCCCTTCGTGACTTTTTAAGTCTTTTTCTACAACTTTGACCTTAAATATTTTGTTTGTACTATATAATGCTTACAGAAAAATATATGAATTGATTTATTTTTAAATGTATTTTCATTGTTATAATTTTCATCAAATATTATATGACATAAACAAAAATATATAAGGTTAAAATTGAAAAAAAACTTGAAAAGTCAATAAGGGACAATAATTTTGGGACGAAGGGAGTATAATGTAACGTTTGGGGTCACATGTGTGGTTATTTTGAGCCAATATTTGACGCTAGCTTACAAGAATTGTTGTTCTTTTACCCAAAGAGTGGAATCAGATCCAAGGTAATGTTGGTTTGTTGAAGTTAGTTCGACTCAAAGGTGTACAATCCCAGCAAGCAGTCTCCTCTCTTTTTGGTTTGTCGGTTTCTGCGCAATGGTAGTAGATTTGACGTTGCGGGTTCGTTAACTTTTGGATCATTGTGAAATTCGAATCATAGGTCGAAGACACAGAGATTTAGAATCTCACATGAGGGTTGTTAGATCGGGTGTTCGTGGAGAGTGATAAATGTGCTCGAAGTTGATGGTTCAGAATCTGCAGGTCCTATTCAAGGTAGAATTTGATCAAAGATTTGAAGGCTAAATATTATTGGATTTTTTGCAAGAGTCTTGGGTTTATCAAGGTTGAGGTTCTAGAAGTGATCAAGTTGAAAGGTAAAAATACTTCAAGGTTTAGTTGATTACCTAGGATCTTGAACTATTGAAGTTTGAAGTTGTCCGCAAGTTTCTTAGAATTTAAGTGTTGGTGGTTATTGGAAGACAAGTAAGGCTTCGCTTTGTCTTGGGATTCATGAAAAGTGGTTACTTGGAGTACAACCTATATCATGGTTGTAGACTTAAGGAGGAAAGCTCCAAGCTTTAGGGTTTTCTAAAGTTTAGTAGATCAATTATTATAAGGAAGTGGGTTTAGCACACGGCTTGTGAGGCTTGTTGGTAAACTTGGTTAAAAGCAAATTGACAAGGTTTGTAGCAAGGATAAAGAAGAATGGCTAGTATGAATACAAGGTTAAACATCGAAAAGCTAGATAAAAATAGCGTACAAAAGCATGCAGGTTCAAAACAAATTGGATTCAAGCAACTTAGTCCTAAACAAGTTGGGTTCTATGGAGTACATGTTGAAAAACGTGTTTGGTTTGAGGTGGAACTGTAGGGAGCTTAGAGAAATCATTAAGCTGAGGTTGTTCAGGATAGTAACAATGATGTTGCAGTGGCTCAAAGAAAGTTAGAGGTTAAGCAATTTGAAGAAAAGACAAACATGGGTTGCTTTGTAAAGGAGCGGGAAAAGGTATACATTGGTATAAAGGTGGGGCAGACATTATGGTAACCGGAGTACCTCGTCAAGATGGTGAAGCGGATAATGTTGCTGAAAGGAAGAAAGTAAAGAACGTATGAGGCTAGCTAACTTGGATTTACTAAGTCACAATGTCGGGTTAGCAAGGTGGTCCATGGTGTGAGGTTCCAACGTTGGATGAAGAAGTTGAGTATCAGTATAGACTAAAAATCACTACTAAGGTGGTAATTGTTAGAATATAGAATCAATTATTAGTGGCTAAAGTGTTATTCTATGTATAAGGATTTATATGTACTTAGTTAAATAGAGTTAGGATTAGACATAAACTAAGATTGCTTGGTGTGCAAAACAAGTAAGATAATTATGAAATTTGAATTCCATAAGGATTGTAACCTCCCCCCCCCTCCCCAACCTCCTCTTATATTTATAAATAGAGGTGAGGGAGGATGCTAGCTGGAACATTCTTCTTTGAGTCTATCTTGTTCAAGGTTCTTCGGTTAAAGACCTTCAATCATAAAGGGTTTGTTAAACTAGCTTATTACTTGGGTCTCAAGTATCAGGGTTGCTAGGGTTTAATAGACATGTGACTCGGGTTAGTCAATTTATGAGGGTTTCCTACCAGGTTTAAGTGAGTTGAAGAGTGAAGAATGATCAAGACTTTGAAGGGTTGCACACACGACATTTGTTAGTCAATTTTTTAAGTTTTCAGTGGGTTAAGTCGATTATACAAGGGTTTATAGAGGTCACATTAATATAGCTGCTTTAGGAGTTGTTGTAGTGATAGAATGATATACACATGAGTCGTTAACTTTCAAGGATGCAGTTGCTTGTGAGGTAATTTTCATGTGAATGGCTATAATAAAGGAAGATATAGATACTCGATCCGGTATGTGTAGGCTCAACAAGGGTTTCAGGTAAAGCAGTGACGACCATATATTACTAGAAGTATGCACTAGATACGTTTATATATCTATTCCTCTATATAGATTATAGGGGGTTTACACGCGAAAGCAAAGCTGAGATCTGGGTTACCAAGGGTTTGTTGGATGATGCACTGTAAAATATACTTGGTATGGAGATCTTCAAGACTTATAGCAGTAATACTCTGAGGGTGTCATGATTTAGGTCTTTCAACGGGATGTCGGTTCAGATATTGTTAGGGGGACACTCTACGCTGTCATTGGAGGGTAGAGTGTCATAGAATAACGATGAATAAAAGAAGAGTGAGGGGTCATAACATTTGCGGATGTAGGTATATATGCAGTTGGAAGTCATGAGTATCAAGTAGTCTGCATGAGACCAAACATATCATTTGTAGATGTAGGTATATGTTTTTTTTGAAAGGTTGTATATGTAGGTATATTGGATGGGTTATCACGTGGATAAAATATGGACATACAAGTTTTTTTGGATTCTAACTACGCCGTGGTTAAATCGATCACTTTCACGGGTAACTTAATCACAAGGTACGAGTTTATGATACAGGAATGTGCAGTTAGCTCGAAAGCTATATTGCAGCACGTGATGGTTTTGTTAACAACTGAAGCGGAGTATATGACACTTACTGTAGAATTGAAGGATGATACATTTCTAAAGGGACTCTCTAGAGAATCGGGATTTGAGCTAGGTCTAGTAGCGGGTTAAAGTTGTTACGTATAGAAGAAGGCTAATTAATACCACTAACGTGAAAATTGTTAGAATATTAGTGTGTAATTGTTAGGATATAAATTTAGGAGGCTGGTTGTAGTTTAGCTCAAACTTAAAGAGGTTAATCATGTCTTACGAAATCTCCTAACCTCTTCAATTTTAGATTACTTGTTCACCAAAGATTAGGTTTCTCACCCCTCATTCTCTATAAATAGAGATGAAGGTGAGGTTAACTTGTACCTTCATTTATAGTTAATGTTTAATAAATGTTTGAGTATAAAATATCTTGTGTGTTAGTGCCACTCAACACTAAATGATCATAATCCATTGTCATGGTCTTGTTGGAATTGTCCTTAATTGATTCCGCTGTAAAAACAAATTTGTTGGATTTCTTCCAACGCTTCACATTATCTTATGGTTTTTTTTGAATGGCAAAATATATTAAAAGAAAGCAACTAGCAAGGAGCTTGAGCAAATTACAAAGGATGTCATAGCTAGTCATTCCAACAAGAAATTTTACAACCTCTAGACTTTAACCAAGAAAAAGAAGAAAGCCTAATATTATCAAAAATGTCACACTTTCTTAGATTATGGGAGCCAAAAGTGACGTCGTTACGTAAACGCCAAATCCACCACAAAGTTGTAGCGATGATGGCATGAAAACGATCCTTTTTTTCTTTAGATCCATTCCAAGAATCCAACCAAGAGTTTAGATCGTCAATAGATGTATTATCCGACCAAGGAATATCAACCCAAATGCTAATGAGGTGCCAAATAGATTTCGTAGTGTGGCATGCCAAAAAGAGATGATCTCTAGATTCAACACCCACACAACAAACAGGACAAATGATAGAACTGATTTCCAGACCTCAAAATGAAAGATTTAAACCCGTCGGAAGACGATCCAAAAGAAGACGCCATAAGAAGATGTTTACTTTCCGAGGCAAAAACTTGTACCATCTTGTACTTGACGACAAAGATGGTAAGAAAAAATCATCTAAATGGTGTCTAGCGCCACTAACAGTAAAACAGCCTTCCACATCCAAATTCCATTGCCAAAAATCCAGACCAGAGCCAAGCTGAAAACCATGGAGATCATTTAAAAGCAAGGATAAAGAATTATTGTTGCTACCTCCCAAAGATTGTCTACACCAACTCCATTGCCATGAATCATTGACAAAGCGATCGCTAATGAGGCAATTTGGATGAGAATCCAAATGGAAGAGTCTATTATAACGAGCTTCTAAATGAACATCTCAAAGCCACGTGTCCTTCAAGAAGCGAACATTAGACCCATCACCTACTTTAAGCTTAAACGAACCATGTGGAATCAATCCAGTTGAGTAGAGATGATTGATGGAATTAATAATTTTTATCCCAAATACCTTGAGTTTTGCGACATTTAAAATCGAATCCAGTTTGATCACCATGGATAGCTTTAATCAGTCGAGACCATAGAGCATTTGGATTGTTTACAAATCTTCAACGCCATTTTAGGAAAAGAGCTAGATTGAAAGCTTTCAGGCTCTCCACACCTAAACCACCTTTATCAAGAGAAGCCAAAACTGAGTCCCATTTGACCCAGGCCATCTTTTTTCGATTTTCACCGCCTCCCCAAAAGAAAGATGCACGAATACGTTCGAGAGTACGGATTGTTGTTTCAGGCAATCTGAAAATAAACATGTGATAAATCCCTACACTACTCAAGACAAATTTAATTAAAGTAAATCTCCCTCCAATGGAAAGAAGGTTAGCTTTCCAATTCGATAACTTATCATTAAACTTTGAGACCAAATGAGACCAACTGTCAACACGGTTCATGTTAGAACCTATTGGTACACCGAGATATTTAAAAGGAAAAGACCCAGCTTCACAACCTGTTCCACGAGCTATAGCAACGCCATCTTCTGTAAAGACACCAACACTAAAAACATTGTATTTATGCATGTTAATCTTTAAACCAGAAGCGAGGTAAAAGACATGAAGAACCCGTTTCAGATTATCCATATCGTGATTACTCCATTCCGTGACGATAACAACATCATCCGCAAAAAATAAATAGGAAACATTAAACTCAGCAGCACCAACAAAAGCTCCATGAATAAGATTTGTTTGGACAGCCTCGTTAATGGCAATGTGAAGGCCTTCCATGACTATAATGAACAAGAAAGGAGACAACGGTTCTCCTTGACGTAGACCACATTTAATAGAAAACTCCGAAGATGGGCTTTCGTTAACTAGAATTGAGGTTCTAGCTGATTGGAGACAAGCTCGGATCCATTTCCTCCATTGCGAACCAAAACCAAGTTGAGATTGAACGAAATCAAGATACCTCTAGTTAAATGAATCAAAAGCTTTTTCAAAGTCGACTTTGAATATAAGAAACTTTTTATTTTTCTTCTTATACCAGTCGATGACCTCACTCATCATGAGAGGACCGTCGAGGGTTTGGTAATCTCGAATGAATACAAATTGTTCATGACTGATAATTTTGTTGACTACTTTTGACAACCGGGTTGCGAGAACTTTTGCAACAATTTTGTACTGAACTCCTATTAAAGAGATGGGCCGAAAATCTTTAATATTAATCGGGTTGGAAATCTTGGGAATAAGCGTGATGAATGATGAATTTGAACCAGGTGGCATAATACCAGAAGTCAAGAAATTATCCACGAAGCTATAAATGTCGTCTTTAAGTAAATCCTAATAATTCTTGATAAAAAAGAACAGAAAACCGTCCGGCCCTAGAGCTTTATTACTACCACAATCCCAAACCGCAGTTTTAATTTCATCCATCGAGGCATGGAATTCTAAAATGGCTCTATCTGAGTCATTTAGAATCGATGCCCCAACCAACCTATTAAAGTATATAGGAGCTTCCGTTTCTTGAAATTTTACTTTGAAGAAATTTAGGAAAGCGGATTTAACCTGATGAGGGTCCGTAATCCAAGTGCCATCTATGGTGATACCTTGTATTGACTGACGACTTCTCTTTTGTTTGAGGAGACCATGAAAGAACTTTGTGTTTACGTCACCCTTGGCGTCCAACTTAACACAAGATTTTTGAAGAAATCCATCTCTGAAAACTTTTCAAGCTCATTATACTCATGTAACAAATTGACTCGAGTGACTTTATTTTCCTCCGAAGCCCTGCCTAACAGTCGTCTAATTTAATTTCAATCTCATTTTAACAAAGTAGAAATATCTTGTTGCCTGGAACGTTCATATTGTGTTTTATGTAAGTGCCCAATTCTTTAACACATTACCTTCAAAAAGATTTGAGCTTAGAATGAAATGAAGAATCTGGAGCATTAGAGTAACCAGATTTGATTACCTCATCCAAATCGTTTCGATGTAACCAAGAGTGAAAAATTTTAAAAGGGATTGGCCCATAATCCACTTTACTAACATGGAAGATAACCGGGTTGTGGTCTGACCACAACCGGTCCAAAACAGTAACATGGGCATATGGAATGGAATCCGATACAGACTCTGAAATTAAGAAACGATCGAGCTTGCTCATTTTTGATCAGGCCTTGTTCATCCATGTAAAAAGCCTCCCACCCAAAGGAAGGTCAACCAAGTTACAATTATTAATAAATGTGTTAAATGAGTCAGCTTCGTCCCTAGAAAAAACTGAGCCATACCTCTCTGATTCATCACGAACAACATTTAAATCTCTAAACAAAATAAATTTACCGTTGTGGTCATGCATGAAGATATGTAACGAATACCATAGTTGCGCTTTAGCTTCAGAATTTTGAGGCCCATACACTTTAATCATGTAATATGTATCGTCGGAATGTGTCCATTTACCTTCAACAATGATGTATGAATCGTGACACCATATATTATGTTTAGAGAAAAAATTAGGATCCCATATAGAGATAAGACCTCCTGACCTTCTTCTAGATAAACTACATGCGTAATCAAAGTTATAATTGCCCCACATGGATTTGATACAGAATAATTCTAGACGTGTCATCTTGGATTCTTGAATGCCAATAAAGTGAATGTTATTCTTAAAACAAAGCTCCTTAACCCATGCATGTTTCCTTCGTTTCTTAGTGCCTTGGATGTTCAAAGATAGCACATTCATTTATCCATAATAGAAACTCCAATTCTATTGATCAAACAAGAAATACGTTTATTGCACCCTTTGACATCATACCCCAGGGATCCGCCAACCTATACTAACCTAGACATCTCGTGAATGAGTGAAATGCCTCGTGTATCCTTTTTTCTGTATTTACTAAATGACGTGGAACACTTACTGGTCTTTGTAGTGGACGATGACTGAGATTGACACGGGATTGATTGTTTCATGTGTTCAAAGCCCGGAGGGTAGCTTGTGTCCGATTCATATTGAATAGATCTTCCCTCTTACAAGACAGAACAACGAGCTCGTATTCAATCATATAAAGTGTCTTTTTTTTCATTTGGATAACCACTAGAGGTAGAAAAGTTTCAGTGAATTGGAAAGATTGGTTTAATAATCCTAGTAATAGTCTCTCCAATGTTATTTACCTCTTTTATGTTTTGTTTCCTAATCCTTCAGGCTAGGTAGTTCTAATTATACAAATGGTGCTCGGAAAACAAAAGTACAAAGTTGTCACTATGGTTGTAAACGAACGGCGAAACATTCAGTGAACATTTCATGAACCGTTCGGTCAAAACTTTTTTTATGCTTGTTTATTTATTAATTAGGGAAACATGGACAAAATTTTGTGTTCGTTTAATTAAATGAACGAACATGATTACAAGCCTTATTCGTTCTCCAGTTATATGTTCGTTTATGTATGTTTATTTGTTTATGTCCAAATATCGTATATTTCGGGCCACCAAACCCTGCAACTGATGAAAAGGCCCTATGGTATGGAGTAAAGGGAAGCGTGTATGTTGTTACCCTCCCTGCCTTCCAAAGGTGCCTAGAGGATGGGCCAGACGCAGCAGAGTGACGACCCGGGAGCTCTAGTCTCAGCCATCATGTTAGTACCATTGTGATAGAATAAAGAGAAGGAAAAATAAATTTATATAAGATACTCCTCAAAAATACGCAAACTTAGACAAACGTATTAGATTGATTGATTGATTCCTTGAATGATTGCTTTATTATTATTGATAACAGCCAACCTATATATATGGTACAACAGAATATTCTAGACTATGGGCTTGGGCCAATGGGCCGATTACATTAAATATAATATGTACTCTAATACGCCCCCGAAGTTAGAGCGGGATTTTTGTGGACGCTCAAACTGGATCTGAAATCAGCAAACAACGGGTATGGAAGACCTTTTGTGAAGATATATGCGTACTGAAATCAAGAAGGGACATGAAGAACTCGAACATGACCTGCTGCCACTTTGTCATGAACAAAATGAATGTCAATCTCTATATGTTTGGTGCGTTGATGTTGTACTGGGTTTGCAGACATGTATACAACACTGACATTATCATAGTAGACCAAGGTCGCTGTGAAAAGTAGGGTATGAAGTTCACGAAGGAGGTTGCGAATCCAAGATGTCTCAGCTATAGCATTCGCAACCCCTTGGTATTCAGCCTCAACACTAGAACGAGACAACGTGTCCTGACGTTTGGAGGACCACGTCAGGAGGTTGTCACCAAGAAAAACACAGTATCCAGAAGTAGATCGGCGCGTAGCCGGACAACCTGCCCAGTCAGCATCAGAGTATGAAATAAGTTGTTATGTAGTAGACTGAAATAGCTGTAATCCAATATCAGTTGTTCCTCAAAGATAACGAAGAACACGTTTCATAGCATTAAGGTGTGGCTCTCGAGGATCATGCATGTAAAGACATAACTGTTGAACTGCATATGACAAATCGGGTCGGGTAAAGGTGAGGTACTGAAGTGATCTGGCAAGGCTGCGATATAAAGTTGGATCAATGACCGGTGATCCTTCAGGTCCAAGCTTCTTCTCGGTGTTAATTGGAGTCCTGCAAGGATTACAATTAAGCATCTGTGCTTGCTCAAGAATCTCGGTAGCATATTTTGTCTGAGACAAGAATATGCCAGAGGTAGTACGTGTGGCAGATATACCGATAAAATAGTTGAGTGGGCCAAGGTCTGTCATAGCAAACTCCGCATGTAGTAAAGAGATGATATGTTGAAGGAGTGAAGTGGAAGAAGCTGTAAGAATGATATCATCCACATATAGTAGTAAGTAAGTTGTGTCTGGCCCCTTGTGAAATATAAAAAGAGACGAGTCAGTTTTGTTGTGATAGAAACCGACTCGAATAACATAGCAAGAAAATCGTTGAAACCAAGCTCGGGGGGCCTGCTTAAGGCCATAAAGCGACTTTTGAAGAAGGCAAACATAATCAGAGTGAGCTGAATCAGTAAATCATGGTGGCTGGTGCATGTAAACTGTCTCTTTAAGATGGCCGTGAAGAAATGCATTCTTCACGTCTAACTGATGAATAGGCCATTGTCGAGAAACTGCAAGGCTAAGAATAGTCCATATGGTAGCAGGTTTGACAATAGGGCTAAATGTCTCATCGCAGTCGATGCCTTGTTGTTGACTACGACCATTTGCAACTAGACGAGATTTGTACCAATTTAAGGACCCGTCCGCATTATATTTGTGTTTGTACAACCACATAGAGCGGATGCTAGGTTTATGAAAAGTGTCGATTATGTGGTTTTATTATATTTTGTTATTATATTTTATTTTGTTTAGTTTAATATAGCTTGTAATAAGGTTTATTATGATTTAAGTAAGAAATAGCATAATAACCAAAGTCTAGGGACTAGCATTGACAAGTTAGGAAAAGAAGGAAGGGAAGCCTCCCTCCCATTGCCTATAAATAGCCCTCTAATCTTCATTAGAGGGTGATGCTCTTGTAACTAACTATCATTTTCCCTCCTTAATAAGATTTGAATTTTTCCTTTACTAGCCCTCATTCTCTCTAATCTTACATGTTGATATGATTGATTCAAGATTCATGTGACCTATCAGCGGACAATTTTGACATTCGGTGGGCGAGGAACAAGTACCCATGTGTTATTGTCAATGAGAGCTTTATATTCGTCACACATAGCTTGTTTCCAGTTACCCGGCATTCTGAAAAATAATATGTGTATGTGATTGTTTGCCCTGCAGGCGCCAATCCATCGTATCTGACATGGATAATAAACGTTCAGTTCCCATTGATAGCTAGTCACCCGACACGGGGATTGTCTATCCCAAATAGTTTATCTAATAACATTCGCGCTTATCCTCGAGTAATTAAAGTTCTGCAACTTAAGTAATCATAATCATAAAAGTATTGTTTGTGTTTACGTTCATATAATTAAACAAGTATTGTATCTCCTCGCGAGATATTTAAATGAGTATGTAACCAAAACAGGTAATCAACCATGTAATGCATTTGTAATACAAAGCATGTTCTTACCCCAAAAATATTTGTAAACATGTAATACGTGGGGCTATATAAACTCACCTTGATCAAAGACCACGATCTAATAATCCATATAAATCACAACGAATCTGCAACGATCTCGACCACGTCCTTTAATTTTGTCGACCTCGATTATAACACGTATTTTAATTCGATCCATCGATGCGTACATCGTAACGACGAAATCATACATATTTTTATATGCATACATACATGTTATGAGAAATCCACTTGCGCGTCTTTAAACCTTAACATTTAGTATATTATATGTATATATACTATTTTCGGTCCAATCATAGCTTATCTCAATTTATCGAAAACTTTCCATTTTTAGAACCGATCAATGGTCTTAAAAATAATTAATTGAAATAATATATTAATCGACCTTATTTTATCACTCAAAATCGTACTTATAATGTATTAATATTAGTTAAAATATCCGTTGACTTTTACTTTGACCTTTAGTTTTGACCCGCTATATCTTAATTTTAAAACTAACAAGCCTTGCGGCAAAGTAAAACGTCATTACGAACAACTTTCGTGTTTCGCCGGAAGGCCGAAACGGACTCGAAAGTGCTCAAATCATTTAATTAATAAATCTGTCATATTTAATATATAGTAAAAATGACCTAAAGTGTATATTCCGATTTCATTCCAGTTTCTTCGTTATTGGGAGTTAGAAGTCCCGTTTTATATCAAAACGTTCGTAAAAAATATAATTTGGTATATTTTGTAAACCAAAATTTGGAATGTCAAAAATCTGAACCCGATACACAAGTCCGTTTTGTCACAATGTACCCGTTACAAAAGGTGCAAAAAACCAGTTTTTGTCCCAAAACTCACCTAAAATACATCTAAAATTGCTTATAATTTCGTATCAATCCTGCTTTAATATTAATAACATATTATACTTAGACGCCGCAAGTTTCACTGGATTTAATCACATATAATTAACTCGATAAAATTAAATGAAATAATCAAAATACTTCTTGTGTCTGATTATCAAACCAAACGAACCCTTGTGGGTCGTTTACCAAAACCAAAACGCTACCCTTTTTCGGTTGTCACCACAATCCCGACGCCCCCATCGGCTGTTTCACAGCTCAACCCTAACACCCTCGTTCTGATTATAACTAAACCAAACACACCCTATTCGCTTTTTCTATCTTGACCAAAGCACCCTAGTTTGTGGTTAATTAACACCCAAAAGGCACCCCTAGTTATGGTGCCTTGTGAGAAACCACGGACGAACCACCCTTGTGGTGCTCTTGTTGCAACGCACCCTATGGTGCCGAATCGAAAACCAAACGGACCCTTTTGTGATTAATAAAACCACACGCACCCTATGTGGGTGGCAGTGCACCAAACGCGCCCCCCCTGCTGCCATTAAAGCCAACGCACCCTTGGGGTGTTTTGTCAAACCCAACGCACCCTCTTTGGTGCTATACGATCCTCCAAACGCACCCTTGTTTGGGGTGGGGTGTAAAACCAGCGGCGGGTTGGTGGTAGGGGATGAAGGAGGTGCGACGGTGGAGATGGTGATGTGGGTGTGGTGGTGGCGTCTGTGGGGTGGTGGCAGCGCGTGGAGGCGGTGGCAGTGGCGGTGAGTGGGTGGTGCGTGGCGGCGAGGGAAGGTGGCGTGACGTGGTAGTTGGGGTAGGATAGGGTGATGGGAAACGTTTTGGACTCGGTGGGCCGGAAAAAACCCTCGTCCGAAAGTTTTTCCGGCGGCGGTTGGCCGGAGATGGTGGCTGCCGGATTTTGAGAGAGAAGAGGTGTGTGTGTGTGGGTTTTAAAAAAAATGAGTAAATGTTATTAATTTTCTATTTATACTTTAAAGGTTTTAATGAAAATGTCAAGTGAAAAATAGTGAGGGGTCATTGTGTAACTTTTTAATGTAGTTTTGATAACTATCGGTTCGGGATTCGTTTGAGCTAGTTAACGGTCGATTTAAGTCACGAAAATTGCGCCATTGCGTTCCAAATCATTTTTCCTATAAGAATGAGTATTCACTCGACTAGTTTTCATAAACGTTTTATAAAATTTGTTTGAAACGTTTATTATTGATTTGTGTATTACTGATAAACTTTGTCCGAGAAATAAAACCTTAACTTGAACATCTACGTTTGAATAAACGCTTTTGCATACATGATAATTTAATTTATTAAATATTTTTATTTAATAAAAGTGAGATTTAATTATCTCCGGGTCGGTACGCGTTGTGTGTGGTGTTCAAAATTTGCGAGGGTATTTCTGTTCATTTTTTGCTTGTTCCGGTTTTGGCGGGGTCTCGGTAAAAACTGAAAAGTTAGTCGGAATATCATTTCACATAAAATTGTTTAGAGTCGAGTTGTGGAAAACGTGAATTTTAGATGGTACGTTTTTTTATAAGTTAACTTTGAAATAAATATATCTTTTCCGCTTTAAGTCAATAAATTAAAAAATAACTTTTTGCACGTGGGATAGTATAATAATAAATATGATTTATTATTTAATATGTTTCGAAAATTTACCAGTTACGCGGATATCGTTTTTATGAGAACACTTAAAAGGTTATACGTCAAATGTCAAGTCAGACGAAAAGCAAAGGTAAAATAGTCATCTAAAATAGTTTCGAAAAAATTGCAGATGTTACAAATGACAAGTAGGGAAATATTGAAATTCGAAAGCTAGGACACCTTTGTGCAAAAGATCTAATTTGCCTATGTCAACCAAACACCCCAAATTAGAATGAAATGGAGGAACAAAAAGGGACGTACAGAAGGGGAGTACAAAAGAGCAGCATGACAAATAGCTGCAAACATCATCCAAAGTTCACATGCTTCGATAAACACTAACTATATCATCAGCTTTCATCTTTCTTCGCCATTTTCTTGCCTGCTACACAAAGTGAAAAACCCATTTCACCAAACAATTCACAATAAAAATGTAAAACTTTTAAATCTTAATATATAAAAGTTAAACCTTTTAATTGAAATTCACTTAATTTTACCTTCTTTTATGTGCAATTAAATCTAACTAAATTGCGAACAGGGGTAAAGTTGGATTATGTTTTTATTGACAATTGGTAAGTGTACCAATGTATATTCTTGTGACTTGTCCGATATTATTACCAATTCTGAATAAATTTGAATAATATGGCTAGGTTGCCACGAATTTTAAAGAATGACAAAGGGTCGATAGCTTTATTATGTACATAGACTTTGCAAAATTGTATGCAATAACATTACATCACTATGTTAAGACGGTGAACAACTAAGCTGAATTGTAGTAAATAGAAATAGCGAAGTATGGTAGGCAATCATACCACTTCAGCTAGTTCGTTCTAGACTTGATTTTAGAAACGGCTGACGCGAATCATATGCTCTCAGGGGGCCGCCAAATATCCTTTGACAGCAGTGTCAAACGCCTTGCTAACAGTTAGAGCCAAACCACCCTGCAGTGTCCAATCATTGCTCTCTAGGGCTACTCAATTCAAACGCATATCGAACAGTACCCCCTAATGTGGTTGAATATTAAGGTTGTGATTGTGGTGTTATCATTTAGCATTATTGTGTCAAACTTAAAGATTGAGTAACGGGTCAGATGATGAATAATACTTTAAGTTAGAGACGGGTAAAAGCATTCACCTCATCTCTATTTAAACGCAATATTTAGCTTTGTTGACGTATTAAATAATAAGCTAAATGTCATGTTTTAGCTCAGCAACTCTCAGTGCCATGTTTCTTCACTTGTGTTCAGCTGGCAACATTCGTGATAACTCAATCAAGATCGACTCAAGATAATAATAATACAAACGATTTTAATACTTGTCATATCCTGTTTTAGAACACTTACATGTTATGCAATTATCTATCCAATGAAATTTTATGAAGCCATATTAATTTTAGAGTTTGGAGCAACTCATTTGACTGTTAGCATATATCCACAGATTCTATGCAAGACATCCCAAAGATACGTACCTGGGTAAGACTGGTCAAGTGTTGGCCAAAGAGACAGTTATACGCTTCAATCCTTTTTAGAATACTGTTTAATTTGATAATCCGACAAAAGGCCTTTTGCTCATAATGAAGTGTCCCATCTGTGGTTCCTTGATCAATTATAACAATACCCACTGCTACATCATAACAATCTCTACTGCGCGTGCACATCACCTAATGAATTCCATATAGAAATAAGCTCAGTGATTGGTATATATTTATAGTATATATCTGCAGTCAGCTTTTTAATATATTGTGATTTATGAAATCCCGAGACCTCGATAATTACCTGCAAAAGTACCGATCACGGCATCTCTGGGGTCAGTGAGACCCATTTCGCCTGAATTAGAAAAAATACAGTTATTGTGACCCATTATTCAACTTAAAAGAAAAACTGGGAGGCATGGAAAAGCAAGTCGCTAGATATTTTTTATGAAATAAAATTTTATTAAAGCTTATGTATTGGCAAGATAAATGCAGAAGCAGAAAGGGATGCAGAAATGGTTTGGTGCTGAATAACGAACTAATGAAACGAAATTATATATTCCAATTGAAACTTTGTGGTGAAAAGCCTAGGGGGCTAAAAAAGTGCACTTTAAAGGGTTGTATGGGTCATTTTAAGTGGCGTTTGGGCTTGCTGAAAAAATGCAGTTTAAAGGGGTTTTACCAATACTAAAGCATATATATAATGTATCATATATCTTGATATTGGCTAAAATAGGTCGAGACCGGGTACCTGGATCATTCCCTTACCGCTGATGTTGTCACCCATATCAAGGCTGCTCTCTGAGGCTTAAAGGTTTCTAGAAAGGTAGCTATTGCTTGCCAACAGTTCTTAAGTTTTCAGGTTGAACCCTACAGAATTAAATCAACGTTTGATACATTTTAGACTCATGCTTTTCTTTTAATAGATGTGCGCTTACGAGTGACAAATTCCTTTTATGAGCGTTTAGATGTGCTTTTGCAAAAGTGGCATTCAAACATCAAAATTAGCATAAACTTATTAAACCCACTGTTTGACTTGCAATGCAACATCATTAAACTTGCCTTCTTGTGGTAGCTTGAGTATCTCTATGATGCTTATTACAACTGTAAAAAAATAGGAGAGTAGATACCTGTGATCGTTGTAATGATGTTACTGAATTTTGTTGCGCTGCTAATTGCCGTTGCATTATCACGCCTGGGTGGGTGCACTTTCTTACAAACTAATGTGCTCCTGCACATTCATCTGTTATACATAATTAATTTAGCATTGTTTTGATCATATGATTAAAACGTGATTATTCAAAAAACATGAGAGAGTATCTAATAAATACCTTCATACGGGTTTTTTCGGGGAGCCCATAGCGTAATAAACCTCGCGAACATGAAATAGTCGAAAATGCATCCGACACACACCTGCATCACATGAAAGCAATACAAAAGCTCAATAATGAGGATATGAAAAGTGCATAATAAATAAGAAACCATTAGATCGTGATTATCAGTTGTGTTAACAGAAAAGGTAGCGTATCATTACTTGTGTATATTCTTTCCCTATTTAAATGGTAAGATGTTTTAATGGATTTTTACAATGCATATAACTCTTAAATTGTCTTACTAATTCAAATCCACCCGTCATCTTAATTGTCTCTTTAGTTTAGACGTAATCAGCAACACTACCAATCCTCATCCTTCTTATCAGTGATGGAATTTCTTGTGCCCTATACCCTTTGAATCCGTATGAATTCGTAGTCCCTACACAAAAATGTAGGGAAATGTTATAAGATGCCATCTTTACTAAACTTTCATAAACCCCAATTTTTTTACAAAAGATGTAAATCTTATCAGTTGCCAAACATGCAATTCAAAGTTTCTGAATGGTCCGTGTATGATTATACAAAACACGTACAGTTTCAAAACTGGACCTAAAAATGTTATAAAAAATTTGTAAACCCTAATTTTAATAAACAACAAAAAAATTAATTTTCGACATAAAAAAAACATAACCGTAAATGATTACATTCCTCCCACATAATTAATAAACATATAGTTTAATTACACTACTGTAAATCAACCGAACAAATGAAACACGCAGTTGAAAACATTAACATAAACACTATCTACTAACAATAACCATTATAAAAAAATCAATCAAAACTAATTATACAGATAATTTTAACGTACCCTAGCTGTTTTGAATTACGGCAAAAGCAGCAGGTGGTCGGTGGTGGCTAGGCTGGCGGTACGGTCGGTTGGCAGGTGCTGTGGTGGTACTACACAAATAAATAAAACCCCCAAATAGTAACAAATCATAATTTCAAAAGAATATATAAAATAAAAACAAACCCCCAATTTTTAAAATCATATGGACCAACCTTAATTTCAAAATCAAAAAAATAAATCAACTAAAATAAACCATAACAAACAAAAAAAACACAAAAAAAAAGGTACATACCAGCTAATATAGAAGAATAAGATAATCAAAATCACACTGAGAAAGAAACTTCAGGAATCCATCTATGTGTGTGTAAAAAAGTCGATGGGAGAGAAGAAGTGAGATGTATGTTTATCAATGAGAAAGAAGAAGGGGCGCGTGAAGTGGGACGACACTTATATGTTAATGATGATAAGATGAAGACACGTGCATCATTTAAGTTTTAGGGTCGGGTCGGGTATTATTTTTGAGCTAAGCATTTAATGAAGCATTGGAACAACAATCTTGCTTTTTAAATAAAAGGTATAATAGTCTTAATATAGTTCGAAACCTATTAATAGTGCTCAAAGATCGACATATGCATTACATGGAAATTATATATAGTTGAATCCAAACTGATGTTACTTATTATTGATAACAGCCAACCTATATATAGGATACAACAGAATATTCTAGACTATGGGCTTGAGCCAATGAGCCGATTACATTAAATATAATATATACTCTAATAGTACTGACTTAAAAAAAAGAGGTACTAAACTTATTTATCAGATCCTATCAATCGTTTTCATTATGTGTTCTTTTTCGCAAAATATTATCATGTTACATCGACTAGCGTATTTGGTTTATTTACTAATGTTTTTGGTAAATCGTGAAAGACTACCAAACTTGACTGATGACGTATAATATGGACACCAAGCTCATTGGGCTTAGTTTATAATATACGCATATGGGCCCAGGCCCAATACAACAAATAGCCGGACTAATAAGCCTGACAAGGGTCACGCTCCGGATATTCCAAAGACGCACGTGAGTACCTTTAAAGGCCGCACCCATTACACCTCCGCGGACAAACACGGACTGCGGAAGGATACTCACGTCCACAGACACGATTACACGTGGACCCTTGCCCGACAAGGGACCCACTCCGGCTACTAACAGTAGCAAGCGAAATATTAGGAAACCCTAGTATTGGGCTTGCCTATAAATAGAGGTCATTTCACACCCCAAAAGGGTACATTTTTCCTATCATTAGCACACACACATACTCTGACATTCTCTTATTCTTTGACAAACAAGTATACTTACTCTCACGCCGGAGCTTAATCGCGGGGTCCGCCCTGCGGTAAGGCTAACGGTTTACTCTTATTTGTGCAGATCACCTCTTCATTACTTGGATTAGTACAAGATCAACATCATAGCTTACTCCCTGGTCCAGCCCATTAAGCAATCCAAACTCATATTCATCCCTACACGCTTTTTGTACTAACAAGTTGCGCCATCCGTGGGAACCAAACACAACTGCGTTCCTAAAAAATAATCACCATGAGCAACCACGAACAACCTACCCCTAGCCATCCCAAGTCCGATGTGCGGAATACGGTAGGGAAAGACAAACAAACCCCCCAGGGCTCTGCGAGAACTACATCCGCTGTAGATCTCAAAGAATTCTGCGAAAAGCACTATGAGAAACTGCCACCAATCATGGCAGATAAGTATGAGTATGAGCGGAGAAAGAAAGAAAAGTTGGAGGAAGTGAAAGCGCGGCTCGACTTTGGCGAGGCTCGGAGGAAGAGCACTAAGGCGCAGGAATCAGCATATTCTTAATCTAGGACAATGTCGCCAAGAAGACAAAGACGTTCTCGCATCCCGCGCCACAGTCCTAACGTCGTCACAAGGTTAAGGCGTGAAAGGTCAAGATCACCGCGGCATGACCACAAAAGCAAGGCAAGAAGAGAAAGCACCGTATTCAAGAGACTTGGAAGCAGAGGACGGAGTGCATTCACGCACTTCGATAGCCGTCAAGAAAGCTCAAGGTATACGGAAAATCACTCTGAAAGCGAAGATAGTGAATGGGGACACTGGAAATCTAAATCACGAAGGCAGAAGTCCAGTGTCGAAGATGACAATCTCTCCTAACCTTGGGTATGTGCCGAGACTGATCCGTTCACGTCTCAGATCCGTCACTTCGACTTCCCAAAAACACGAATGCCCAGTCATGTAAAAATGTACAACGGAAGTGAAGATCACTTAAAAATCTTCCAGGCAGCAGCAAAAATGGAAAGGTGGGCCATGCCAACATGGTGTCATATGTTCAACTCCACACTCACCGGGAACGCTCGGGTGTGGTTTGACGATCTTCCTCCAGAATCCATAGACAGTTACAATGACCTGAGAGAAGCATTCCTGAAAAATTACCTCCAACAGAAAAAGTGCATCAGAGACCTCATAGTGCTCCATAACATCAAGGAAAGAGACGGAGAGTCCACAGAAGATTTCATACAAAGGTATAAGTCAGAAAGTGGGAATGTTAAAGGAGCACCGGAATGTATGAGAATCTCCGGATTCGTGCACGGAATCACTAATCCTGAACTTATCAAAAGATTTCATGAGAAAATTCCAAAAATAGTAGACGAAATGATGCAGGTAGCCACATCTTTCCTTCAAGGGCAAGAGGCGGCCTCAAATCAGGAAAGGAAAAAAGCCCCTCCGGCCTGGAAACACCAGGAAGGGGGTCACAGGCAGAATTTCAAAAAAGGGGGAGGCTTCCGCAGCCAACATAAGCAAGAGAAGAGGCCGGATAGGTTTACCCTTCTCACAAAAACCCCAAGGGAGATTCTGGCCTTGGAAAAAGGAAAGTTCAAAACCCCACCTCCAATGACAACCCCGGTTGAAAAACAGAACGCAAACAAATTTTGCGAATTCCATGGAGAAGTAGGGCATAACACAGATGAATGCAACCATCTAAGAAGACAAATTGAGGATATGCTCAAAGCCGGGAAGCTGTCGCATATAATCAAGGAGCTAAAGCAAAATAGCGCGAAAGACCAACAGAAAAAGAAAGGCGAAACTTCCGAAAAAGAGAAACCTCAAGCGATTCTAATGATCCAGTCATGGCAAAAGATAGTGAGGCAAAAGATATCCCAAAGCTTCTAACCTAATCTCGAAATTTCATTCCCGTCTTTAGGAGACGATAAAGGAGCGGAAGGTCCCCTGATAATAGAAGCGGAGATCGGAGGCCATCAAGTGCACCGCATGTGCGTCGATGGAGGGTCATCCTTTGAGATACTCTACGAGCACTGCTTCAATCGACTCCGCCCGAAAATAAGAAATCAAATTATCCCAGCCACAACCTCGCTAGTAGGGTTCAGCGACGAAATAAAATGGCCATTGGGACAAATAACACTTTTTGGTAAAAATCGAAGGGGATGACGAACACTCAACGTCAACATGGATGGATTTCATGATAGTAAGATCAGCATCTCCATATAACGGAATCATTAGAAGACCAGGGTTACGGAAAATACATGTGGTCCCATCAACAACGCATGGAATGATAAAATTCCCGGTCACGAGAGGAATACTTACGCTAAGGGGCAGTAAAATCATTCCAATTGAATGTGCGATGATCTCTGGACCAGAAGACCAACCCCCCCCCCCCCCCAGTAAACAAAGTAAGAGAAGAAAGGGTCAAAGTGGCAATCAATCTTGAATACCCATAGCAGACAGTAATGATTGGTTCTAACCTCATAGAGAAATCCCGAAGTAGGCTGTGTAACCTACTCCAGCGGAATTTGGACATATTCGCTTGGACCCCGGCAGACATGACGGGCGTCCCAAGGCACATAGCGAAACATAGGCTAAACGTGCGAGAAGGTTGCCAACTGATTAGGCAGAAGAAAAGAGGTCAAGCGGCAGAAAGAAACATAAATCAATGACGAAGTCAGTAAGGTGGTGGCAGCCGGGATCATGAGGGAAGTTCATTACCACGATTGGCTTTCCAACCCAGTAATGGTAAAGAAACATGACGACAGCTGGAGAATGTGTGTCGACTTTAAAGACCTCAATAAAGCATGTCCCAAGGACGGGTACCCCCTGCTAGAGATAGACTGGAAGGTTGAATCCCTATGCGGATTCCCCTTCAAATGCTTTCTGGACGCATACAAGGGGTATCACCAAATACATATGGCAGAGGAGGACGAAGAAAAAACCGCGTTCATCACAAACCAGGGCATTTTCTGCTACACAAAAATGCCTTTCGATCTAAGAAACGCCGGTGCAACCTACCAACGATTAGTTTACAAGGCACTCCACAGACAAATTGGTAAAAACCTCGAGGTATATGTGGACGATCTAGTCATCAAAAGTCGCACAGGGGATGAAATTGTCCACGACATAGAAGAAACATTTAAAACCCTTAGAAAAATCAACATGAAACTAAACCCAAAGAAGTGCACCTTCGGAGTTGAAGAAGGAATGTTCTTAGGATACCATGTCAATACTAAAGGCATTAAGATATGCCCGGACAAGGTAGACGTCGTACTAAGCCTTCAATCACCAAAAAACCTGAAAGACGTGCAGAAACTAAATGGAAAGTTAGAAAGCTTAAACATGTTTTTAGCAAAATCAGCGAAAAATAGTTACCATTTTTCAAAACTTTGAAAAAATGCATTTAGACAGATGAAGGAACACATAGCAAAGTTACCTATGCTCACCGCTCCAGAAGAACAAGAGGAACTCATCATCTACCTAGCAGCATCCAAGGAAGTGGTTAGTGTTGTACTAATGACGAAAAGAGAAGCCAGGCAAATGCCAATATACTTTGGTCACTAGGCGCTAAGGGGCCCGGAAGTAACTACCCTCCATGGAAAAACTGGTGCTAGCACTAGTACATGCAAGCAAAAGGCTAAAAAGATACTTCCAAGCTCATCCAATCATAGTAGTAACGGATCAACCCATCAAAAACATACTATCAAACCCAGAAGTCGCTGGTAGGATGCAAAAGTGAAGCATACAACTAGGGGAATTTGGCATACATTATAGGCCAAGAGTATCTGTTAAAGGACAAGTGCTAGCCGATTTTATCGTGGAAAGACCAGAAGAAGAAGGCCAGGACGATTCCACAAAGGAAGAAGAACCGCTCCCGGCACAGTGGACCTTGTTCACGGATGGGTCATCTTGTGTTGACGGATGTGGAGCAGGAGTGATACTCACGGATCCGGAAGGGGCAGAGTTCACGTACGCTTTACGATTTCAGTTTGAAGCAACTAACAATGAAGCAGAATATGAAGCTTTGATAGCAGGATTGCGGATAGCGGAAAAAATGGGCGTCCAAAATCTCCAAGTAAATGTAGACTCAAAACTGGTAGCAAACCAAGTAAATGGGACTTACATCGCAAAAGAAACAGACATGATCAAATACTTAGAGAAGGTAAAAACACTGGCTAGTACTTTCCGGGCGTTTTCAATAAAGCAAGTTCCAAGAAGCAAAAACAAAAAAGCGGATGCACTAAGCAAAATAGCATCTACCAGCTTCGCACATCTCAGCAAACAGGTGTTAGTAGAAGAATTGAAAGAAAAATCAGTGAATGAGATCGAAGTGCTCGCCGTGGTGGAGGAAGAAGGGGATTCCTGGATGACCCCGATTCATGAATACCTCACGGATGAAACTTTACCAGCGGAAAGAAAGAAGGCAAGAGCGATAAAACGAAAGTCACAACGTTTCGCCATCATCAACGGAATGCTGTACAAAAAATCCTTTCTAGGCCCATGGCTTCGATGTGTAGGACCTTCACAAGCAAACTACGTCTTGTGAGAAATACATGAGGGCTCATGTAACATGCATGCGGGCACACGATCTGTCATTGCCAAAGCTTTAAGGATTGGATATTACTGGCCGACAATGCATAAGGACGCGAGGGCACTTATAAAAGCATGCCAAGAGTGCCAAGTGCACAAACCTGTCCCAAGAAATCCGCAAGAAAAATTGAATCCGATCACATCTCCATGGCCATTTTACAAATGGGGTATCGACATAGCTGGACATTTCCCGGAAGGACCTGGAAAAGTCAAATTTCTAATATGGACAATAGAAGGGGGGGGGGGGGGGGGGGGGGGGGGTGGGATTACTTTACTAAATGGATATAAGCAAAACCAGTAGCAACTATCACAGGAAACCAAGTAAAAAAGTTTGTATGGGAAAACATCGTATGCAGATTTGGTCTTCCGGGAGAAATCATATCCGACAATAGGAAGCAATTCAGAGACAACCCATTCAAAGACTGGTGTGAAAAATTATGTATTCAACAACATTTTGCCTCCGTAAAATATCCTCAAATAAAAGGACTGGTAGAAAGAGCAAACCGGAGTTTAGGGGAGGGAATAAAAGCAAGGTTGGGCAAAGACAACAAGAACTGGATGGAAGAAATCTCTCATGTCCTTTGGGCACACCGAACCAAGGTCAAATCCAGTACCAGAGACACTCCATTCTCACTAACTTACGAAACGGAGGCTGTCATCCCAGCAGAAATCGGAATGCCCACATTCAGGACAGCAGAAGTAGACGTGGCTAAAAATGATGAAGCATTGGAAATCAACTTAGAACTACTAGAAGAAAAGCGCGAGCAAGCAGCCATAAGAGAGGTAAAAAGCAAGAGACAAATGGAAAAGTACTACAACACCAAAGTTCGAAACACGAGCTTCAAGCCAGGAGACTGGGTATATCGTAGCAACGAAGCAATGTAACATTTCGTATTTTTAGGTCATATTTGACGCTATTTAATTTAATATTTATTTTAGTCTCGTACGCGTTTACTTTTGATTCTTATTATATAGTTAAATCGCATAAGCTAAAAATTATCATTTAGCATAAACGGGAGCCAAACAAATTAAAATTTTCGTCGAGCAAGCATTATTTTATTTTGCAAAAGTAATTACTATGTTTTATATTTTATTTTTTTATCGGTTACGTAAAACGTTTACGTTTCACGATAAATTACGTTTAGGCATTCTCAGAACCACCAAAATTTATCTACGTTTCAACAAATAACCATTTTTATTCTCAATGCTCAAAGTTTATAAAACTTTACTT
>BQNB010047502.1:8930-40392 GCA_026074375.1 Tanacetum coccineum | reverse complement strand
GCTTAGTTAGTACTGCTGCAAAAACTTTGTACTGCTGGTACAAAAGTTAATACTGCTAGGCTTAGTTTGTGCTGCTCAAAAGTACTTCACAATGGAAATGATGTTTAGATTAGGTAATAAGATGCTGCTTGGATTGGTATTGGAGGCTATAAATGGTAGCTAACAAATTTGGTTCTGCCAGGCAAATTTGGTGCTGCCAAGCAAATTTGGTGCTGCCAGGCAAAAGTTTGTGCTGCTTGTTACCATTACTACTGTCAAAGAGCATAATAGATTTTCCCTAATTAAATATAACCGTTGAGATATTTACGCCAACAAGTTACTTATAGGGGTCTATAGATTGAAAATTCTTGATCCTTCCTTATATAACACTCTTTTTCTCAGATAAGGATTCACGTTTATTCAGTCGGTCATATCAAACCCTAAAGCAAACCTCTATAAAATCTCAATTCCGTTTACCAATCACTCATACTCTCCTAATCGATCAAATCCCATATCTTAATCCATTTATTACAAGTTTCTATGGCGAATTTGGAGTTTGTCGATCAACATAACATGGTCGCGTGCTTAGAGAAGACAGAGGGAAACTCTGATTTTCATGAGATAGTGGACTTTCTTCTTCTAGCTCGATTCATCATGCTCTCACTGGAAGTCCACCTATCTATACTTCCTACATTGAACAGTTTTAGAACACTGCCAGTTCCAAAACAGTCAATGATGTGAAGCAGATTAATGCTACTATTGATAGCAAGGCAGTAGTAGTAATAGAGGCATCAATGAGTTCTCTTCTTTTTAATGATGCTGATGGTACTGCTTGCCTAACAAATGAAGCTATTTTTCAAAACCTTGCATTGATGAGCTATGAGGGTGATTTTAATAAACTAACTTTTAAAAAAGCTCTCTTTTCTCCTCAATGAAAGTTTCTGATACATACCATTTTACATTGTTTAAGCTCAAAGTCTACCAGTTGGAATGAGTTTTCCACAAATATTGCTTCAGCTGTTATATGTCTGGACACTAATCAAAAGTTTAACTTTTCTAAACTTATTTTTGATGGTATGTTGAAGAACTTGGATAATACTAAAAAGAAATTTCTTATGTATCTAAGGTTTTTAATGGTGTTTCTAAATAATCAAATTCAGCTTGGTGAACCTTTTAATGATATTTATGTTACACCAGCTCACACTCAAAAGGTTTTCTCAAACATGTCTAGGAAAGGTGTAAAGTTTTTAGGAAAAGTTACTCCTCTTTTTGATTATATGTTGGTGCCACACCAAGCACCTAAGGGTGAAGGTTCAGACCAACCCACTGAACCCCAACAAACACCATCTCTTACTCACCCTAGTCCAGGAGACCAACCCCTATGACTGCCTCATCACCTAGCCATGCCACTACCCAAGACTCTAGAGACTCTTTACAGAGAACTAATGGGAATAAAGGGGATCAGGTTCAGACACCTCATGATAGTCCTCTTTCAGGTGGTCACACATCTGACAGAGATGAGGGTGCCCTAAACCTACAAGAATTATTTGTTTTCTGTACTAACTTGTCCATCAGGGTTCTTGCCTTGGAGTCTATTAAGGATGCACAAGCTGCAAAGATCTGTGCATTAAAATCTAGAATCAAGAAGTTGGAAAAGAAGTGCAAGCCAAGCATCTCACACCACAGGTCATGGTTGAAGAGTGTGAACAAATTATCCATGAATAAGAGATTTAGAAAGAAGGAGTATGTATCAAAACAGGGGAGGAAAAAGTCTAAACCAGAATCAACTTTGGATGACAGTACTGTCTTTGATGATCAAGATGCGGATCATAGTATGGAGTACATGGAAACTGAGGAAGCTGTAGATGAGGGGAGGCAAAGTGGTGAAACTGGGGAGGTTAAGTTGACTGATGATACAGAAGTTGTTGAAGACAAGNAGCTTCATTTTTTGATGAAGAACAAATCTAGCTTCTAACGATTCTAAGCCTAATTGATAGGCTATTATTTCTATATTAGCTTTACTTAGAACTTCACATTGTTGATCAAACTATTTTTGAAGAGATTGATAAGATTCTAAACATTCTTTAGAGCAATTTTGTACCTTAGAATTTGAGCTTGATGAATTGGATGAACCTAAAGACAAATGGGCTATTAGAGCAAAGTCCGTGGGTCCTTCTTCAGCTTGATAGCTCTAGTCATAACCACCTATCTCATCTTGAACAACCAAGGCATTTGTAGGAGTCTCTACTGGTACAATCCTTCTTGGAGCATCTCCATTTCTATTCCCTTGATTCTTTGGTGCCCTGCATTCTCTAGTAAAGTAACCTCTCCTATGGCAGTTGTAACATTCAACCTTTGTCTTATCAAATCCAATAGTTTTTTTGCCATTGAAATACAGATTCCTTCATGTCTTATTTAAGAATATCTTCACCCTCATGATAAGCATGGCCACCTGCCATTGGAGATCCTTCTCTTTAAGATCATTAGTATCAATCTGCTCCAGATCTTCATTGTCTAACAGTGGACTATTAGATTGATTGACAAAGAAGGAAAACATGACATCATCAGCATAGGTTGAGGAAAAAGCTTATCTCTTTAAACTAGCAGCAGGAACATCATGAGCAGTATTAACTGCTTCATTAGTACTGCTAGTATCATCTGAAGATACAAAAGCCACATTCTAAGAGTTTGAGCTTGAGCTTGATTTGCTTTTAATCTTAGCTTCATACACCTTCAAGTTGTTATATAAATCGTCCATGTTCAACTTATCTAGATCAGCTTTGTTACGCATGATCAAGGCAATATTGTTCCAAGCTGATGGTAGACTTCTTAGTAACTTAAGATTTGCATCTTCCTGGGAGATAAATTTACCATGAATTTCTAATTAGTTGATGAGTTTCTGAAACCTATTATAGGTTTTATCCAGTCCTTCAGATCTTGTTATAGTAAAGTTCTCATATTGCCGCTTCATAATGGTTTTCTGCATTTTCTTTGATTCTTTATTTCCTCCAAACCTAGCCTTAATTGCTTCCCATAAGGTCTTTGCATCCTTGATTCCATGAAATTTCAATAGGTGCTCATCAGGAATGGCCAACAACAGAGTACTTTTTGCTTTCACTTCATTCTTTCTTTCCAGCTTTTGTTCTGTAGTTTTAGGTGGAATAGGACCTTCAGCACTGGCTGATGCAACAGCAGGTGCATCACCATTAATAATAACCTCCCGAAGAGCATAATCAGTATGAGTAAGATATTGCTCCATTCTCATGCTCTATTGATCATAATCTCTAGTTTTGAGTACTGGAACTTTTAGTTCAGACACTGTTTGGGTAGTTTCTAACTGTGATTCCATCTTCTCTTTGATTATGAGATCTTGTGTAGATATAGTGTTCTTCTTATTTAGAGTTCCTCAACAAGCTTTGATACCACTTGTTGATCCCTTTTGAACAGATCTTTACTTAGCTTGTTTAAAGCTTAGGTATATTGGATAGATCCAAGACAACTATAGTAGAAACTAAGATTGAGAATATCATAAACTATTTGGAATTTAGTTTGCAATACTAAGAAGAACAATAAAACAATAAAAACAATATCTTTACTAAACTTTCAATATATTGAATACTATTTTAAGTAACAAAATAGCTATGAATACTAACTATGATTGCTATGCAAACTATGAATACTAATATGAAAACTTGATGTGAAAACTGATATCTAGATCTATGCCTTAGGGTTCCTTTTATACACCAAGGAAAACCCTAATGGGCTTACAAAATGCGTCAAGTGATCATGCATATCTATTCCTAATATAACTCATGCATATCACTTTAGCAGTACAATCTATATAACTAACAGTATTAACTAACAGTACTAATAAAATGGCAGTACTAACAATTTGTACTGACAATATTAACTAAGCTTGACTATACAAAGTCTTCTCTTGGCAGTACTAAGTTGAACCATCAGTACAAAGTTGTAGAAGCCTTCTTCGAATACGTCGTATTGACCTCAGACCTTTACATATGGCGTATCCTTCTTCGAATACGCCATATCTGCCCTCACGCAGAATGATTTATGTTTACTAATCTAGTTAATTTTTCTGATATGGCACCTTTACCTGCTGCTGATCAGAGACACCCTTGCTCAGATACCATATTGAGGAGTACACCAAGGGGATTAGACATAGTTACAAGCAGAGTCTTGAGACGATATAGAGCAGGCCGGTTAACCAGGTTCATGTGTTAGATTTTGAGGGTTTGACTCCTGAGATGAGGCAGGATTTGGCAGTGAGGTTAAGGATGTTGTATTCAGGAGAGGGGCAGTAGGTGTTCGTGAGTCACGCTTGGAGGAGACTATTTGGGATCTGAGTACCTTTGGTCCGCGAGTTTATCTAAGAGTTTCTCAGCACTTGTAGGATGAGTGATACGGAGATGGGATTGGATATTAGTGATACACTATGTTTTCAGTTAGGAGGTGTTAGGAAGAGGATGACATGTAGACAGTTTATTTTGGCGTTGGGATTACACATGGAGCAGGAGATGGCAGAGGTTGGGTTTGGAGCCTACTGGGCTGGCAGTGATAGATTGATCCCCGACAAGAGGGATCTTAGGTATTATTGGATCGAGATCTCTTTTAATAGAGACTTCTTGGACCCTGCCCCTTCTTATGTTCTTATTCGATACTATATGAGGAGACTATGCTACAGGATGATTGCTTATAGCATTTATGGTAGGGTTTGAGAAGGTGACAGGTGTTGATCTCTTCTACCGCTACAGCATAGACGGTGGGACTACTAACGTCCTACATCTATTAGCGCGGTATCTATTTAGGCATGCTGAGGGGAGGAAGAGTAGGGCTAGGTTGTTAGGAGGGTACTTCATCGGATGTTTGGCTATGCATTTTGGGCTTGTCAGTGATTAGGGTTTAAGAGGGTTACAGGTATTCACCCAATAGCTCCTGTTGATTGATTTACATGAGCTTGGGAGGCTCAACATTTGCACGAGGTTCGGTGACACATAGGCTTGGGTAGCCTCGGGACCAGAGATGCAGCAGGCTACTGCGGCTAGTGCCTATAAGGCCGATGAGGCTAGTCCAGCCGCCGAGGAGGGCGCTCAAGAGATTCCAGCACCAGCACAGGCACCCCTACTAGCTCCACCTGCTCCTCAGCCCTGGAGTATGTCACAAAGGATTGAGAGGATTAAGGAGGAGGTGCATAACTTACTGTATGATGTTGTAGGCTTGCGAGAAGTTGTCTAGAGCTTTACCATCGAGCAGTCTAGAGTCTCCACCTAGCTAATCTCTTGTATGACACAGCTTATGGATGCCAGCGGCCATACTTATCAGCCATTCGATAGCACCCTCATCGGTAGCTCACCGTTGTCCTTCTAGAGGCGTGTCAGACCTAGGATAGGCGATGCTAGCACCTCCGCATCCCCTCATACCGATGCTTAGCCCGACCCTTAATCTCTTTCCTTTTTGATTATTATCTTTTATAGATTTGTATTGTATATTACACTTATAACAATTTAATTACCGATT
This sequence comes from Tanacetum coccineum, assembly GCA_026074375.1. Classification (NCBI taxonomy): domain Eukaryota; kingdom Viridiplantae; phylum Streptophyta; class Magnoliopsida; order Asterales; family Asteraceae; genus Tanacetum; species Tanacetum coccineum. Next base: position 34,878 of record BQNB010047502.1, on the reverse strand, counting down.
TCCTTTTGATATATATTATATGATGATCGGTTTATTTGTGTGTGATAGAATCAATACTAGAAGTAAGTTCAGCAACATGACTCATTACAGGTTTGAAATCCCAAAACCATTGCTTTAAGAAGAAAAAGGTCAAACTTAAAGACCAGCTGAAACAAAAGTGCTTCCCAGGAGACAACATGGTCATTTTAATTGTTTGTCGCATTTTAATTATTTGTTGCATGAGTCTGTCTTCCCAGATACTCTATACGGCGTATTGAACCCCTTTGGTTATGGCTTATAGACGTGTCTAGACGTTATCAGTTTTTAAAATTTAATTATTTCTATAGGAACCATACGGCGTATCCTAGGGTTTGGGATATGGCGTATTGATCCCTGTACAGTTGTGTGTTTAATTGTTTTCTTGTATCATTATAGCGAGATAGAATTTGCACTTGTCTTCTAATCTCTTATGCAGGACCTTGATGAAACTATGATATGGTATAATCTGAAAAAGACTTGTGTTGAACTTATCCAGGCATTCTGAAGCCCTAGTCAACATGCTTTTTGCTCAAGGACTCATCTTGGAGAATTATCACGAGCAAAACATCAGGTATCATTCACGTTCTCTCACACCCAACAACATATTCTGTATTTTCCCACCCTACCCTCTCTTCACACTACTACAAGTGTCTACGCATCCTTCTCACTTCTTTTCTTATTTTCACTCTACACTACACAAAACCCTGTCGCCCGGACGTTGTATAATTTAAGTGGGGGGATGGAGAATTAGAATGTACTTGTCTTCTTTTTTATAAAATAACATGCTACAAGCTTAAAAATAGGCCAAATTTAAATATTTTTTAGCATGACTTTTGTAAAAATCACTAGTTACATTACCTAGCGCACTATAACCCTTGATACATATTATGAGAATTAAGCCTATTCCGTTTCCAACTGTCTACAAAATTCCACAAAATTATGAGTGTGCTGGTGATGTAGTGGACTTTTAGAACTATGCGGCCTGTATATTCCTCGAGAGCCGCAATGATTTGTACTATGGATTTAGATGGAGGAACATGTTTAACTGATAAATTTATAGGATTAAACCAAATAGCCTACATGTCATAAATTAACTAACTACACTGGTTATTTAACTCCCATGTAACCCTTTGTTTACTCTCATTTTTAGAGTAAGATTCCCTAGAACAACCTGTTGAGCCATTCCTTTCTTTTTCTACACCATATTATATGTTTCGCTACGCCTTTGCACCTTAGCCTACCATGTAGATTAAGCCTATTTTAATCAATGTTGGTAGTTGCTTTCGTGTAAAATCTTGTATTTCCTGTGTCAAAGTGAAAATTTTCGATCTCTGTAATGGTCGGGAAATTGCACAATGCAATGGGAAATTATGTAGCTCGTAATTTTTGCTACTTTCATAATTATAAGTCATGTTCGAAAGAGAAAACAAGGGTTACAACGGGAAAAAATTATCCGGACGAATTATGATAGTGAAAACGATGGAATCAAACCGAGGTTTATTATGTATTGTTTCAAAAAAAAGAGAAGGAAAAAAAATATAGTCGGTTCAAAAGAAGTTTATACCGAAGGAATTACTTGGAAGGATCGATTATTCATTGATATGTTACAAAAGCAACGATGTAAAGTCTTGTAAAAAATGGCCGATATCACCACTTATTCTGTAAAAGTATGTGAAGAGCGGGATGTAAGGGAAGTTGACCGTTTTGAGAACACCAACTTAGGTTGTCTTTGTCATTTCTATGATCGAGGCATTTGTCTATACGTTTGAGTCTTTATCATGGAATGGTCAGGGGAAAATTACTAGCAATCGTGCCTTATTTGTTGGCTTAATTTATTTGTTTTGTATATTTTATTTAACAACAATTTTACTTCCCTTTCCTGATAACTAACCTTAGGATCTACTCGAATGAGGATGTGTTCGAGCATAGATGTCTATTCCGTCGTTACGACCATGTATGCATGTCTCAGCTGCCTTGTTTGACGACGACCTTTGGTGAAAGTCAGAAGCTCCATACCCTATATCATTCTTCATCCTTGAAAGAATGATTAAACCCAAGCCTATTTATAAGTACCTAATTTATCTTTTGACTTGTTTCTCCTTAGCTTTAGTGCTGGAGATGTGTATCCTTGCCAAGCCTATGATACGAAACTAATCACGACCGAGCAATTGAGCGTAATACTTAAATGTTGTACCCTAGATTAGTTGAGTGATCTGAGTGTTTTCATTTCCATATTTCATGAGGAGCTTGGTTATATACAGGTGATTAGGACAAAACGATGCTTAAACAGAAAATCCTTAACTTCGGTTGGGACACATTTTTATAAATTGAATTTTTTTTCTAAAGTCTACTTAAGGACAAGTAGGATTTAGGGATATTTGATGACATCAAATAACGTCACTTTATTATATCATTTATCCCATCTGTTTTGCCCACTTTTATATAATTATTGCATTATTTGGTACTTAATTTCTTTAAAGTTGATAAATGCAGTAATTCAAGAGTGTTTTGTGAAGACAATCTAAAAGGCGCATAATTTGAAGCTAAAACAAAGACATTTGAAGATTGCTGAATTTTCACCAATACGCCGTATCCAGCAAAAGAGATACGGCGTATCAGCGCTAAGACTTCACAAGAAAATGCGTTTGACCAATTCCCAATATGACGTATCAATGCTGTCTACATACGCCGTATCTATGAAGATAACTATTTGAAGATACAGTAAATTGGGAATGATATCAAAGATTTATTATGAACGTAGCGCGCACTTCAAGGAATCCATCCCAATACGTCGTATCGACCTTGCTAGATACGGCGTATCGAGTCTTTTTCAAACACTATAAACAGAAGATTCAAAACCAAGTTTTCAGTGTGCAATAGCATATTCTTTATACCATACTCATTAAATACGAATTTTAGAAGAGAAGATCAGCCACAAAGGTCAAGCATTGATCACGAATCCATAAAAGACATCTTAAATTTTTACTCTCTAATCCATATCGATTTCATTGTTTTATTATGGCCTTGTATATGTACAATGGTTGAGGCTAATACCCAACGGTTATTAGCCATCAGAAAGAAAGTTCAAACGTTTTGGTTTGTTTTAAAATCAATTTCTTAATTAACGTTGATTGTTTTATTATGTTTATCACCTCATACTTGTTTATGTGTTTGAATATGCGAACTATCATTCAACTTGTCTATTATACTAAAAGAGTAATCTAGATACCGAGATACTCTCCATATAGGAGGATCTCTGGAGGCTTATTATATATTACAGACCAATAGGATCACAAATAATGTTTTGTCTTTGTCTTTGAATTATGAGCTTAGTTGGACCGGTAGGTGACCCGTTTATGTTTCAGCAATCATGCTCTTAATTAACTGATAAATATTTGAATAGTTGACTACCAGTATATAAAACACCGTCAAACAATAAGTGGGTAAAGTCCCTATGGGCTAGGATTTTAACAAGATCATCACTGCTTTAATTCCCTAAGACAGATTATAATTTAACTAAAGGATGCTTTATGCGGATGCATTTAATTGTGATAGGATTAATCGTGTCTAGGTCTTAGGATGATGCCCCGCCTAAGTCTTAAGAATGATATGCTGCCTCGAGATAAGTAAATCATTGCACTAAAACAAACAAACCAACATTGAACCATAATTAGTATGGCTAATACAGTTTTATATCATTTGGATTGTACTGCTTTTCTATCTTCTAATTTTCCTCTTTTATGTTTATTGTTTATTGAATTGATATTTGTTTCCACCAAACCTGTGCCAGTCTCTCAGGCTGAAACCCCCCCATATCATTAGACAACGTACATAGCATAGGTTCTACCAATAAATAAACTATATAAAATACTGATAGAATATAAGATTAATGTTTCATTCTTAGTGTTCGACACCCTACTTACCGCGAACTCTATCTTGACCGGGTACACTGCTCGTTAAAGTGATGTTTTAGGTTTGTCGGCTAAATATAAATTTAAAACTTGATAATGAAATAATTGACCCTACACGACAGTACATCAGCAACGCACAAGTAAGGTAGTATGAAGACTATTACAAGGCCCCTAAGAGTACATTACATGCATTAAAACACTTAAGAGGGATCAACCATAATAGGGGTAAGGTAGTATGAAGACTATTACCGATGGTATCCTTTCTACACACTTACGTTTCCCTAGACGTCTATGCTAATGTAATATTTATAGCCAGTTTTCTAGAGCCTAACGCGCACATCCATCATAATAAGCAATATTAAAAAGATCTACAAAACAAGTTTCATGCAATCTTAAGTAAATACTGTTAGCCTTAAAATATGAGACTTATATGGAATTACATTAGTTTACATATAGTCGGATACGCAAGGACTAATAATGTCGTTAGATGATAGTTAGGCATATCTAGGACTATATATACCCTCCTATAGTTCCATAGGAGGGTGAGGAAATCATTTCTAACATTTTACATGTGTGTGTTTTCTCCTTATTCTCTCTAGTGTTGATCCCACACCTTGATCGATTCTTTACGTAGTAAATTGTTTGTTACCTTGGAAAAATCCAAAATAACAAAGATTGAGACTTTGTATGTATACCAAAGTGTATGCGGAATCTACACTTTGATACTCTAGAGGTGTTTATCAATAAAACAGTGATAACTAAACAAACAATGAACAATGAACACACTGCTTCAATATTATTAGAATAATACGAGTACTCTTGTAGTACTGGGGTTACAAACCTTGAAGCTATTACAATTTAACCGGACAGGTTTCAATCTGGTTCTCATCCTAGAGAAAAATCCCAGTCACATCTGGCTCAGGTATCCCGAGCCGGTTCATTTTTTCACGGTTTTCATACTGGTCCAACCGGCTCTACCTACTGGGGTAACCCAGGGGTTTTTTTTTTTCTTTTTTTCGAGAGTTTTTTTTTGTTTTTTTTTTTTTTGTAAAACATTACTTTTTAGAAAACCAAAAAGATGTATTATGCACTTTTAAAAAAAAGATACATATAATAAAAACAGATTAAATATTGAACATTAACTAACAAAAAGTTGATCCATTTGCTACGTGTAGATTTTACATACACATAATAGGGGCGGGGGGATATTGTGACTTGTGGGGGGTTTTGCCCTCAACAAATGGCTCAAAATATTTTTTATATGGGAGGTGATTTGTACACACATTTTTTTTTTTTTTTTTTTTTTTTTGCCCATCCTACACTAAGCTTACACCCCCCGCTACTGACATAATACAACACACAGATGCATATTTAGTGGTGGATGGCAAAAAAATGTATGCACAAATCACCTCCCTTTTCATATAGTGCAAAAACAATTTTTTATTAGACTTTTTTTACATGCCCTAAACCTAAATTTAAATTTGCCTTCAACAAAACTAAGTCTAACAAAATATCTCTTTGTTTTGTAAAATATATCATGTACTATATAAATTAATAAAACCAATCGATATGTAAGAAAGAGGAGGGAAACACAAAAAATACAAGGTTAAACATCCACAACACTACTAAGAAAATATAAAAGAATTTCTCTCTCTAAAAACTTTGCAAATTTTATCATGAAATCTTCATCAAAATTTGTCCAACCTTGGATCATAGTTTTGATTTTAGATCCTTAATCCTTGTTTCATTCCTGTTATTTCAATACCAAATTTCACCGTTATTTCCTTTTCTTTAATACTCTTTCAAAAGTTCATTATCACTATTTACGCACTATTCACGCACTGTTCATCTACTGTTCCATTGATTTTAATCTACGTTTTTCACCTTTGTTGATTTTGAGTTTGTTTCTGATTTCATCTCTATGATTGTGTTTGCTTAATAACGATTCATTCTTGTCTAGTCCGATCCAAAAACCAAGTTATACCGGAATAATCTACTCCTAAATTTTCTAATGAGTTTATTAGTCATTAGATTAAATACTGTGAGTATTCTATACCAATTTCCAGGGGGATTAATTAGAAAAGTGTTGTTTATATTTGAACTAACTTAAGAGGTAGTGTTGGGTAAGGGTATTGAATGATGATGGCAAAGGGGGTTCGAGGCATTTGGTTGGATTATGGAGGGTTTAAGGAAGATTACGAATGTGTTTTGTAGCAAAACAAGATGATAATAGGAATTGCATGAAGCTAGCCTTAATGATGTTGAAGTGCCAGCTATGTTTAATGATGGTAACATTGGTAATCCTGGTAAGAACTCTGTTAATAATAATATTGATAATGTTAGTAATAGTGGTGCTAATGAATGGGAAAATACTAATGTTCAGGGAATGAAATCTAGTTGAAAAACTTTGCATGTAGTCCTACGTGTAATTTTAAAGGACGGGCTAATGCCTAAGGGGATGGAGAATGGAATATGAATACGACTGTGTCTTTTTAGAGCTTTGTCTATTTTGAAAGATGTTATACAGGGTCTAGCTATAGTGGTTGGTGAATACAATATGCTTAGTTGTTCCTGTTATTGTTAAAGAGTATAGGACAATAGGGTTGTTGGATATGTGATCCTATTGTGGGGGAGGAAGGAAGATAAGAAATAGGGGCCTTTACTTCATAGGTCTGGGTATTTTGTGGGCATAATAAAATGGGTCATAAGGGAAATATTGGTTATCTGAGAAGATATATGGAGGCCTTTTTTTAACTGAAAGTGTTGTTTATTATGAATGAAGTGTGGATGTTTCTTTTTTAATTTTTTAATTCTGAAGAAAGGATGATGAAGTCATTTTTTTTTTTTGAAGAAAGGGCCATGGATTAGTTGTTCAGGTAGCCATTTATTTTGCAAAGATGGGAAAGGCAGGGTTATATGTTTGTCTAAGGGCGATATCCTAAGAAAAATTCCGTTATAGGTTAAGATCTGTTAATATTCCTATTGAGCTGTTGTGGAGTGGAATGTTGATGGTATAAGTAGAATTGCTTCGTGTTTAGATTGAGTGCAACTCCCGTATATAATGATAAAATTACTACAATGATGTAGTTCGAGAGGAAATAGGGAAGGTGACTAATTATGCAATGGGTTCTAATTGAAGTTGATGCTGATTTAAGAGCTTTTAATTGAGTCCATTGTAGATAGTATCTACAAAAGCTTGAAAATCGATGATGTTGGATGTTTGGAATATGCTTGGACACCATCATGTTTTCTTTATAAGGCTTTTGGTGCATTTGCTTTGTGCAATTTCCAAGATTTAGGGACTAAGAACGATAGAGGAAAAATAAAAATGATTTGAGAAAAAAGTCTGTGAATGAAAAAGTGTAATGGGGAACTACCAGAAAACAATAAGTGAATGAGGTGTTTTGGCAGAATTGGTGGGGATTAGCAGGGGGGGGGGTGGGGATTACATTTAAGGCGGTATGGGGAAATATATATAACAAGTAAATAATGGAAAAGAAACTAATTAGAATGTTGCTTTATGGGTATAATTATGGGAGAGGGATCATTATATAGTTTTAGTTATAGTGTAGGGTGGGGGAGATGAGTGGCTTTTTTTGAGGAGGGTTTATTATGGTAGTGGTTAGTTAATGAAATAATAAGGGTAGGTGAAAGCGAGATAATTTATGATGGTAATAATGAATAATAAAAGAAATGCAAAATTAAAAAATAAGAAATAAAAATATAAAATTAAAATATATTATATTGAAGGGAAAATGAGTGATGGTTTTGAAGCAAGAAATGTGGAAAACAACGGAATACATTTGATTCACTTAATGAAGAAGTGAAGAGGATAATTAATACTGCAATAGGCAATGCAAGGTTATGTTAGGACACGAAAAGTTGTCGGTTGTTATTCCATAGATAATATTGTGTTGCTCGATGTGTTTTTAAGTTAATTTTTTAGAAAGGTCCTTACATAGTTAGTTAAGCTAAGGCCTCTTAGATAAACTCATGCAAGCCTAAGCCCACGTGCCATGTAGAAGTATTTATACACCTCTCCATGCCTTGGAGAGGTGGTTGGTTGATTGTATTTTTCACATAGTTAAACATTTCTTTTCTTTTACTTTCTCTCACTAAAATACATCCTTCCTTCCCACTTTCTCTCACTAGTTCTTGTTGTTAAAGATTACTCATATTCTTCAATTGGTATCAAGAGCCATGGAGTGGTGTGTTTAGTTCTTGTGTTTATTTTTTTGGTTCGTGTTTTTTTGCAAAAATCGTCCTATTAATATTTTTTTCTCTTCTTTTGAAGCTCTTGTGTACACTAAAAGATCATTTACCTTTGTAAATTTGATCTAGTATCTTTAAGAAATAGGTGTACAAGCTTTGAATCAAGAAAAATCTCCTTTTTGGTCATCTTTTATGTTCAAAACCTTTACAAAGAACAAAATCTTGATTTTAAAATTTTCGGCTTTTATAATTTTTTTTTTTTTTTTTTTTTTTTTTTTTTTTTTTTTTTTTTTTAAAACCTTAAAGTTTCTAGTTTTCTTGTTTTCCTATAGGGTTAGTAACACTTGTAGTACAAGAAAATTTTTGGCAAAACAACCATCAAATAGGTGTTTTTGTGTTTTTTTAAAATTTTTGGGTTTCGTAAATAGGTTTAAGTCGAACAAGCCTAAAGTTCGAACAAAACCGTTACTAGTTGGAAAGCTATATATATATGAATACTTTTCTTAGTTGGAACCCGCACAACTTCTCCTAGTTTGAAAAACCGAACAAGCTGTTAAGCTTGAACCATAACAACTAACACAGTTGGAACCAAACAACTCAAGTTTTATAAATTATTCGGTTTATTTTCTTTGATGTAAAATCCCGTAAAAACATTAACATATTTTTCTCCTGTGTCGTCCTTTTTGTCAAGAATTGTAAAAATCCCTGTGTAGTTTATGATTTTTTTTTTTTAAAACACTTAAAAGATAACTCAATAATTCACAATTCCTTTTACCACCTGGGTTCGATCAAACTGTTAATCTTTTAACACACATTATTTCTCTATGACTAATCTTGTTGACAAAGCCAATTCTTTCGTGGTGCTGACAATCGTCACCGATGTTGGGAAAATGATATGTCGATTAATTGGCAAGTGCATAATGGAGCTATAACCAATAATGAATAGACAACATGGACGAATTGATCCTTGAATCGTTGAATACAATGGTCCTCTCATTATGCCTTCTCAATGTGGAAAATGGAGTGACTAGACCAAAGAAAAGTTATCTGCTACGGAAGCAATTCAAGCTGGATTTGTGATAGTTAAGGCTACTAATATCTTTCTCCTTAAGGTTACGATCCACCCTGATGTCCTTTGCAATTTGGTTAGCAATCCCACATAAAGGCACAAGACACTCTTTGGAAAAGATTCTACTTCGCATGAAAGGAATCTGTCATGACGAAACAAAGAAAAGAGTGTGTTAGCTTGATGATGAATTCAGATAAGTTTTGCTTATTAAAGAAGGGGAAAAAAACACTTTATGTGAATTTCTACTTGGAGATTTTCACTACTAACTCAATGACATGAGAACTCTACATATGAAACAGGGAAACCAATTTTAACCGTGATCCCAAGTTTTTTGAAACACTCTTCTCCTGTAGTGAATATGATGCAAGATTTATGACAGATGCTTCAAACTAGTTCGCGATATGCACACAACTAACGTTAATCAGGCTCAATGCTTACTTGGGACAACATTTAATTTCATGGCAAAGAGGTTCGTTAATAGCTATGAAACGCAACTTAGATCGCTTGCTTTGATTGCAACCCATAAGATGACCCAGTTCTTATCAAACTCATCAAAATCATACCAAACTCTTAATTTCAATCACATGCTTCACCATATCAGCTCCACCTGTATGGATCACTTATCTAGTCTTAACAATAATTAATTAATCATCCATCTATGCTCTTTCAATCACTATCCAAAAAATTTTTTCCTAAAAATGGATTATAATCATAAGTTCAACCACACTAACACTTTTTATTCTCCATCTATGTGTCAGTCCTCAATTGGAATATGTTCCCTCAGTTAATGAACAACCTGAATTTTCCCAACCAGACTCGGGTCTAATCGTTCCAGTAATCCAGAAAGGTGATGATCCCATTGATGCCTATCAATTCACATGATGTCTTTCTTGGACTAATGTTGTCACTTTCACGCTACCTTAATACTTATAACCAAGCAAGGAATTCGTCATCATCCCTAGGCAACAAGCCTACTATTAAATGATGCAGAATTACTTTAGAACCAGTTCAGGGGTTGTTGACAAATCTTCTGTTTCTTTAGGTACAATAGAACTCCTAACTGCTAGGTGCAGTGAAAGAAATCATTCGAAGGAAACAAGGAATGTGTTATTTGTCTACGAATGCATAAGGGGTAATCTTTAAGGCCTCGTTTATGTCCAAAAAATCGGTTACGTGCACTAAACCCAAGAGGGGGGGAAACGAGATTTGATTCTGTGGTTTTTAAGGAGAATGTATTGCTGGGATTACTTATACAAGCTCAAGAAAATGGTCAATAATTCTACATGAGGAGGTCCTGTTATGTATTTTCGGCAGACAAAACTACAAGATTTGAAGAAGGTCAAGCCACATCGACTGTCTTTACTCACAATGACCTGCTTATCAATGCGATGATTTGGATGCGTATTGACTCGATTTTGATTGTAACTTACACTGCCAAAGTTGCTTCATGGCGAATCTTATCTCATTATGGTTTCAGATGCTCTTGCTTGAAGGTACACATCATGATAATGTAAATAATAATATGATTAATCCAAGTTGTGCAGGCTATCTGTATGCGTCTTTTGAACAATCGATGTAATTCGGTGAACCATTTAGAGACAGAAAATAACAGTGATAGCAATACATTCCTTTTTCTCAGTATGCGAGTTGGAATCACAACAGGCAGGCTGTCATTCAAAATTCTAATTCCTTATGCACACAAGATGCACTGTTATTATTTGTGATTGAAACAAAGGGAAAACCCAATGTTGTTAATGATTGTACAAGATAAATTTGGGATAATAAAGTGCCCAATGATACTTTAAATGTTGAGCTTGAAAGATATAAGGAACTAAGTTAAGTTTTTAAAGAATGAACAAATATATGTTGCATTCTAAGAGTAATTGATAACGAGTTCAATTCAAGTGGCACTTTCTTTAGATGATGTTCATCTTATCAAGCCTCTTTCTAAAAATTTAAAAGCAAAAGGAATCATTATGCAAACAGTTGACTTCTTTTCAAAAATGATTTTAATGAAAGAAGAATCTAGGAAATATCGGTAGAGAGATTGCGTTAGAAAGAGGATCAAAATTACAACAGCTAGATAATTTTATTTTAAAAAAATATCAATCCACTACAAAATCTATTTCACATGTTGACGAAACCTTAGGTTTTTCTATTATCATCACCACTACCAAAAGCTTCCTAGGTTTCCAAAATTAATTTGCTATCGTGAAGACAAGAAAAAGCGCCGCAGTTGCGAACCAATGCTTATGATGGTAATATCATTAAGAATACGTGTGCTATTGTGATTCCTGACTCTGAGGTGACCCTTAATATCACTGAAAAGAATGTCGTTTCAAAAATTGATTTTTAAAACAAAAGGTTTCCTTATGATGTTAGAAAAAGAAAGTTTAATACATACACCAGTCGATTATGGCTGTTTTTCTAAATGCACTTTTTCTCAGGATTTGAAACAACGATTTGTTCCACAAACTAAATTATCTACTGAACATAGTTCTTTTTGGTCTTATTTTAGAATATCTTGATATTCTCCAGAACCCACTCTTTCTAGTGAGACCCAACCCATAGTTGAGGTTCCAAAAAACTTCCTAAAGTCAGCTATGTCGTTATAATAAAAGTTTAAAGAAAACTTAACACCAATCTTTTGGTTTTGATGTGGTTTGTTCAAAGGTAAGATCAACGCCAACAGCATATCATGAGGGCTCTTTGTTTGGGGGTTTTTTGTTTTTTGAATACTAAAAAAAGCTTTGTTTTATTTATTCCAATGAAATAATTCCATTTGTAAAAGCACTGAAGTAGGGACTCTATTTAATTCATGTCGATCATTTTTTGATTGATGAACTTTCTGAAGTCCAAAAAAGTTCTTCATCAAATGGAAGCAGGCCTTAGTATGTTGGAAATAACATCGTTTTAGAGTCTCACATAAAACTTGAAGGTTAAATTGATCAAGTTTTTAGAACGACTAATATTTTCGAATGACTCTTTGGCTTTTGTTGGATGCAACAAGTCTATTAACTAAGATCATTGTGAACGTAATTTAGGAAGTCTTCTGTGGATAATGCTCTCTGTGAAGTATGCATGAATGTGAAAAAATGTCTCAACTTGTGATGAGCTTTCTCAACAAAAACGATTTTTCTGTATAAGAGATTTACGATAACTGTTTTACAATAATTTTTACCAATCTTGAAATAACTTGCATCTATTTAGAGTTGATACTCAACTTAATCAGGAAATTTTTCAAAGGGACAATTCTGTTTCAAATCAAAGTGTTCCAAGTTTTTTGGATCATATGTTTGAATTAAATCAATTCGAATCTCAAGTCCCATAGGAAAAAGGACCAACAGTCATCTAAAGAAGTTGAAGAAGAGGATGATATTAAATCTCTCTAAGTAGGAAAAATAAAGGAGGATTTGATTGATAAAAGGACTTTAGAGGAGATTGAACAATAAATAATCCGCGTGGAGATCCCATCTACACCCGTATGCGGTCCAATTGTCAGGCGGGGTCATGTTTTTTCCAGGAGGTAGTGAACCGTATGCCTTAATTCTTAGTGCACGGATAACTGGAGGGGTGGTAAAACAAGGCTGTATGGCGATTGAGTTGTGGTAGGAGTGACCGAATCACACAGTTAATCTAATGAGAGGGGGGAGCTGGGGATATGAGCGGAGTGGGTTAGGTGGCTAATGTGGCCGGAGGTTGATCGTTGTTGTGGGGTTAAATCTGTGGTCGTCGTGTATGTTAAGGGGGCAGGGACCGCCCATTGTGTCGCGGAGGTGTTTAGTTTTTCACAAATATGGTGGGTGGCAGTATAATGTTGGTAAATTCAAAATTGGAGTCTCCAACCCCAACGCACCTGTTAAGAAAATGTCGATCTTCCGAAAACAATTCACTAAAGCCCCACTCCCAACAGAAACAACATCTGAAATATCCCTCCCCCAAGCCCCACACTACACCCTAAACCGCACTCATCACGTCCCCCCCCTCGTCCCCCCCCCGCGCCCCTGGGCCCGTCGGTGTCTTTAGTTATGATATTCCCCCACCCCCCCTCCCACCCCCCCCACCAAGAAAAACGCCCCTCTGAGATTTGAATAATAATTAAATTATCTTTGACCCATACCAATATTCTGGTGATATATTCCCCACCCCCCCCCCCCCCCCCTTCCCCCCCCCCCCCCCCCCCCCCCCCTGTGGTAGTTGAGGGTTTAAATTCTATATAGTTATGCCATGCGTTGGGTTTGAGTGTTTGGTGGTCGAACGGAGTTACTAACCAGGACAGGGTTAATCCTGTTAGGCCAAATGGGAAAAGAGCAGTACATACTATTAGTACTGCTAGGCCTATTAGTACTGTTAGGCCTATTAGTACTGCTAGGCCTATTAGTACTGCTAGGCCATTTGCCCAAAATGACAAACTGGTGTAGTGTTTATTAGACCAATTTACCCAAGAATGGACAATGTAAAACCAAGAGCCTCATATTCACCAATCAATCGGTCTTACTACACAAAACCAGCTTTTAGACCTAAAAACTTAAAACAAGATGCTAAAACTTCTAGGGTTAAAAATATGACTACTGCTGGGATAAGAGCAGTAGTTAATACTGGTAAAGGTAAGATGGATAATGCTCTTAAGAAGTCAAGGTGGGTTTGGAGGCCTAAAGGAAATTACAAGGATCATGAGTCTAAAGAAAAATGATCTTTCATACTCAAGAAGTTTGAGTATGTTGACCCAAAAGGGATATCCAGGTCTGTGGTGACTTGGGTCCCTAAGAGATACTGATTTCTCTTAATTTTGTGCAGGGCAATCCAGAGATCTGTTTACAGGATCATGTAGTGGTGGATAGTGGTTGCTCTAGCCATATGACTGGCAACTAAGCTTATCTTTCAGACTATGAAGATTACAATGGAGGCTTTGTGGCTTTTGGAAGTGATCCCAAAGGAGGTAAAATAATAGGTAAAGGTAAAATCAAAACTGCTTATTTAGACTTTGATGATGTCTATTTTGTAGATGAACTTAAGTTTAACCTTTTCTCTGTCTCATAAATGTGTGACAAGAAAAATAGTGTCCTCTTTACTGACACTGAATGCCTCATCCTGTCTCCTAGCTTTAAGCTTCTTGATGAAAGTCAAGTTGTACTTAAAGCTCCTAGACAAAATGGTGTATACAGTTTGGATTTAAAGAACATTGTTCCTTCTAGAGGTATAACTTGTTTATATGTAAATGCAACAACATATGAGTCTAAATTGTGGCACAGGAGATTAGGTCATGTGAATGTCAAAAATATAAACAAACTTTTTAAGGGACACCTAGTTAGAGACCTACCTTCCAAAGTTTTTGTGAATGACCACACTTGTGTTGCCTGCAAGAAGGGTAAGCAACATAAGGCCTCCTGTAAGGCCAAGTTAGAATGAACCATCAGAAAGCCCTTAGAATTACTTCATATGGACTTATTTGGACCTGTCTCAATAGAAAGTATTAATAAGAAAAAGTACTGTTTGGTTGTGACTGATGATTTTAGCAGATTTAGTTGGGTATTTTTCTTAGCTACTAAGGATGAAACAAATAAGATCCTTTATAAATTCATCACAGGCTTAGAAAACAAATTAAACCATAAAGTTAAAATCATTAGAAGTGATCATGGGACAGAATTTAAGAACCATGCTATGAATGAATTCTGTGCTAAGAAAGGGATAAAAAGGGAGTTTAGTGTGGCTAGAACTCTACAGCAAAATGGTGTTGCAGAAAGAAAAAATAGGACCCTAATTGAGGCTGTTAGAACTATGCTAGCAAACTTACTTTTACCCATCCCATTTTGGGCAGAGGCAGTAAACACTGCTTGCTATGTACTGAATAGGGTATTAGTGACCAAACCTCAAAATAAGACACCTTATGAACTATTAATAGGTAAACCACCTAGTATTAGTTTTATGAGACCGTTTGGGTGCCCCTTGACCATTTTGAACACCTTAGATCCCTTGGGCAAATTTGATGGGAAATCAGATGAAGGATATTTGTTGGGATACTCTACTACTAGTAAGGCTTTTAGAGTATACAACAAAAGAACCAAAAGAGTAGAAGAGAACATGCACATTGATTTCCTTGAAGATCAACCAAATGTGGCAGGAAGTGGTCCTGATTGGATGTTTGATCTTGATTTTCTAACAAATACAATGAACTATATCCCTGTTAGTGTAGAAAATCAGGTTAATGTGGATGCAGGTACACAAGAACATTATGTTGCAGGTTCATCAGAAAAAGATAAGGAACCTACTCAGGAATACATACTGCTTCCACTACACCCTCATAGGCCAAGGATTTCAGTAGAAGATGTTGTTCAAGCTGCACAAGAAAAACCTTCTGCAAATGCTTCTCTAGACAAGGATGTCTAAGATGTAGAAGATGCTGCTAACAAGGAAAAACAACATCAAATGGACGAAAGTGAACAAGACTTGCAAGACGAACTTGAGAAGATGGTTACTCAAGAATTGGCTGCTAAAGCTATGGATGATATTATAAGACAAGCCTTTAAAGACGAAAAGAGGAGAATTGCATCTCAAAAGAAGGAAGCTCAGGCTACCAGTACTAAGTATGTTAGTACTGATAGGCCATCTGTTATTATTGCTAGTGCTCCCACAAGGACAAATGTTGATGAATCATTATTTGTTTATCTTGGAGGAAGAATACCTATTGATGCATCTACTCTCCCTAATGCTGATCTACCTACTGATCCTAATATGCCTAATTTAGAAGATGATTCTGATGTAATTTCAAATGATGGCATATTAAATGGAGCCTATAATGATGAGAATGTGGGTGCAGTAGCTGATTTCAACAACATGGATAACACCATTGTTGTCCGTCCTATTCCCACACTCAAAATTCATAAGGTTTATCCAAAAGATCAAATTCTAGGAGATCCTATGTCAGCAGTTCAAACAAGAGGAAAGATTTAAAAGGCTTTTTCAGCACAATAAGCCTTGGTCAGCTACATCCACAAACAAAATAGAACAAATCATAAAGACCATCAAAACTGTTTGTTTGCATGTTTTCTCTCCCAAGAAGAACCCAAGAACATTACACAAGCCTTAAAAGATGAAAGTTAAGTTGAAGCAATGCAAGAAGAATTGCTGCAGTTCAAATTACAAAAGGTCTGGGTACTTATTGATTTGCCATCTAGGAAAAAGGTAATTGGCACAAAGTGGGTCTTCAGGAACAAGAGGGACGAGAGAAGCATAGTTGTGAAGAACAAAGCAAGGCTTGTAGCATAAGGGTTTAGACAGGAGGAAGGAATAGACTATGATGAGGTTTTTGCACCTGTTGCCAGGATTGAGGCAATTACGTTATTTTTAGCCTTTGCATCATACATGGGATTCACTATCTACCAAATGGATGTTAAAAGTGTATTTCTTTATGGCACTATTGAAGAGGAGGTGTATGTCCATCAACCTCTAAGCTTTGTTGATCCTTCTCATCCTAACAAAGTCTATAAGGTGATCAAAGCTCTTTATGGTCTACATCAAGCTCCTAGAGCTTGGTATGAGACACTTTCTTCTTTTCTAATGAAAAATAGGTTCAGAAGAGGTACAATAGACAAAACATTGTTTATCAAGAAGAATAAGAGTGGCATTATGTTAGTCTAAGTGTATGTGGATGACATTATCTTTGGTTCTACCAAGAAGTCTATGTGTACTGAGTTTGAAGAATGTATGCACAAGAGATTCCAGATGAGTTCCATGGGTGAACTCACATTCTTTTTGGGACTCCAAGTGAAGCAACGACCTGATGGAATCTTTATTAGTCAAGACAAGTATGTTATTGACATATTAAAGAAGTTTGATTATTGGTCCATTAAATCAGCTACTACTCCTATCGAGTCTAATAAGCTACTGGTCAAGGATGAAGATGGTGAAGATGTAGATGTCCATGTCTAGAGATCCATGATTGGTTCCCTAATGTATTTGACTGCATCAAGGCTAGACATCATGTTTGTTGTCTGTGCCTGTGCTAGATTTCAAGTCACTCCCAAAGCTTCACACTTAAATGCAGTCAAAAGAATTTTTAGGTACCTCAAACATCAACCTAAATTAGGTTTGTGGTATCCTAGGGATTCACCTTTTGAACTATAAGCTTTTTCAAATAGTGATTATAGAGGAGTCAGTCTTGACAGAAAATCAACAACAGGTGGTTGTCAATTTCTTGGTAGAAGATTGATCTCTTGGCAGTGCAAAAAGCAGACTATTGTGGCAAATTCTACTACTAAGGCAGAATATGTTGCAGTTGCTAATTGTTGTAGGCAACTTTTATGGATACAAAATCAAATGATGGATTATGGCTTCAATTTCATGAACACCAGAATCTATATTGATAATGAGAGCACTATAAGTGTTATCAAAAATCCTGTTGCTCATTCAAGAACCAAGCATATTGAGATTCGATTTCATTTTATCAGAGATTGCTATAAGAAGAGACTGATTGAAGTTGTAAAGATTCACACAGATTCTAATGTTGCAGACCTTCTCACTAAAGGATTTGATGTTACAAGATTTAACTTTTTGGTGGTCAGCATTAGATTATTAAATCTGTAGCTACAATTGAGAGGAGGCAAGATGAGTTGTTGTATAGTTTGTATAGTTAGAATTAATACTGCTAGGGTATTAATTCTGGTAGCTCAAGATGATATCGCATTCTGAATTTTTCAAGTAGTCTTGTTCTTGGACTAACCGTTTCAGGAGATGCATGGATTTGAGGATGGCAGATATGCTAGAAGTTTTTCTCATAATTGGGTTGTAAGTACTTAATACTTGTCAATCAATGGTTAATACTACTTTGACATTTTTAATTCTTGTAACCTCCAGGTTAATTCTGGTAGATTACACGTTAATTCTGGTTGACCAACGTTAATACTGGTGTATCATATTAATACTGGTACCAAAAAGTTGATTCTGGTAGACCAATATTAATACTGGTTAATGACCATTGGTACTGGTGCGGGAGATTTGACTTTCCCTGTTTAAATATTACCGTTAGAGATTTTTATGGCGTTTCTCTGTTTTATAGGTTTCTATTTGGATAATTACTAACTTTTCTTTATTAAAAATATCTTTCTTAACTTTCAAGAAGCTACTTTTTCAGTCGGTCCAATACGAAATCTTCTTCATTCTCTTTATTTAATCAATTAACTCTCTCTACGAGCACCTAGTTACTCACACGACTTAATCCCAACACTTACCCTTGATTATTAAACACCTCTATTTATTAAGAACTCATGATGGCTAATTTAAGGTTTTGCGACAAGCATAATATGGTCGCTTTTCTCAAGAAACCTACTAAAAGTGAAGGTTTCACTAAGATAGTGGATTTTCTCGAAGGCTCTAACCTTAGGTATGCCTTATCTCATAATCCCACTATCTATTATTCTCTAATCAAACAGTTCTGGCAGGCTGCTACTGTCAGAACAACTGCTAATGGGAATCAAGAATTAGTAGAATCTATTGACAATAAAGAATACACTATTACTGAGGCATATGTCAGAAGTAAACTTCAATTGGCAGATGCAGCAGGTATTAGTAATTTACCAGATGCTGATATTTATGCAGGTTTAACAACATTAGGGTATGTTACAAAGGGTAAATTAACTTTTTGGAAAAAGCATTTTTTACCCTAATGGAAGTTTTTAATACATCATCTTTTTCACTACATAAGCCCTAAGTCTGGTGGATGGGATCAATTTGGTAGTCCTATTGCTACTGCATTGATCTGTCTATCTAGTAATAGGGTTTATAATTTTTCAAAACTGATATTTGATAGAATGGTTCATAACCTTGAGAGTAATGCTAAATTTCTAATGTACCCAAGATTTTTAAAAATCATTTTGGGTATAACTACTGCTAATACTGGAAAATATTTGGCCAACACTTTAACTAAAAAGCTTTTTGCAAATATGAAAAGAGGCTATGTAGGGGATCAGGTACCATTGCTGCCTGCAATGTTAGTAGGTGCAGCTCAGGATCAAGGTAAGGGATCAGCAATCCTAACTAGATCCCAACCCCCTCTTGATCCTGTTCCATCCACATCTCAACCCCTAATTCTAGACATCACTGAACTGCAACCTCATTCCTCATCAACTAGGCACATTGACAGATAGGAAACTGAGATTCCTCAGTCTCAGGGTCCTACTTTCACCCATGTAGCAGATGAGGCAACTACCATAAGGGTGGGAGTTGATACTGAGGGATCTATCACTACAACCTCTAGTTTAGATGCAGGGTTGGAAAGTGGTAACATTCATGAGTCTCCACTCAGGTCCTATGAAACACCTCTCCATGAAGGTCACACTTCTGGAAGTGTTGAGGACAGTGTGAAATTACAAGAATTGACGGTGCTTGTACCTAAGCTGGAGTCTAAGGTTGATAGTCTGGAAAAGGAACTTAAGGAGACCAAACAAACACTTGGACATGCTATTCTTACATTGGTCAAAAAGGTGAAGTCTTTAGAGGTAGCTTTGAAGAGACAGACTAAGAAAGTGGTTATGTCTAAATCAGAAGGTGAAGAAATAGAAGATCAGGGGAGGAAAATACAAGATATTAATAATGATCCTCTGGTTTCTTTGGTCAAGGATTTTGTTACTCCTTCAAAGATAAAAGTCAGTGCTTCAGGGGAGGCACAAGAAGGAGATATAAGCCCTACAACTTTGGAAGCAGCTAAAACTTTGTCAAGAGTTGCTTCTCTAAAGGCTAAGTCGACTGATAAGGGCAAGAGATTTCAAAGAAGAGCAAAGTCTACTAAGAAGGGCAAAGATATTGATGCTGGTAATGTGGACATTAATACTGGCTTTAAGGATATTAATACTGGCTTTGAGGATATTAATACTGGCTTTGAAGAAATTAATACTGGTAGCATAGGAGTTAGTGTTGGCAGTGGACCAGTTAGTACTCCTAATGTAGTCCAAACTGTAAACATTGTAATTCCTTCTCCAGTCAAAAGTCAAAGAGAAGGAAAGGCTCTAATAATCACAGATGACACTTCTACCAGAAGAACTAAGGCAGCTTCATAGATCGTTTTGCCTATCCAGGATATAATAACATTGAATGATATAAAGCACAGCAGAATAACAAATAAGAACATCAATGTTATGAATAAGGTTTTCTTTATTCATAAACTATATACTATTCGACTTTAATCAGTCGACTATAAACTATTCAACTTTAATCAGTCGACTATGCTATCTAGATAACTAATAAATTATTAGACTCTCATTGGAGAGATCTAACTATGATGGATATGTAAAACTATTCACCCTACCTTTCTTTATATACTAGAGAGGCTAGGGTTTACAAGAAAACCTAGCTTTGATATGAAGCTAACTTAATATTGCACATTAAGTCCTTGTTGTTTCATCTTTCTTCTTTTCTTCATATGTGGTTTTGTAATCATCAAATCTCAAATCCCAACAATCTTCCCCTATTTGATATTACAAAACAATCTTCATGTATGAAACAATCTTTAAAGCTTCCCCTTGAAATAAGATCTTCTTGTACATGTCACCACTTTAAAATAAGCTGCAAACCATATAGTCTTCTTCCCCTTTTTGTAATCATTAAATAGGGGTCATCTGTAGATAAGCAACTTGTGAACACTTCCCCTTAAGTGGTACATGTAGATGGTTAAACATGTTAACAATAAGCTTCCCCTGAAAGTATGCTAACCATCTCTTGAATCTCGAACTCAGTAGGCTCCAAGTGGTAATTATTGATGAAGAAAAATGAGTATAACCCATATGTTGAAGAAGTAGAATTTCCCAAACTTGTGTCTTATGTCTTGCACTATTCACATGACGTCAAACTTATACCAAGACCAAAATATAAGTAGATCGCAATCTCTTGACAAAATCCTCATTTATCCTATAAAATGAGACACTGAGCACAACAACGTAACTCCTTAAAGTGATAGCAAATGTACGTAGTAAGCATCATAAGGTAGATCGTACACCTTTGCTAGATTCATCAAGTCTTCGTCACCAACAATTAAGCACAAACAAGTTATCTTTAAAAGTCATAGCCTGCAAAACTATACTTTAAGATATGATAAGACACGCACCTGTGAAACCCAACTACAACATCAAATAGGCAATAACCAATTTTCTTCAAAATAATCCCAAAAATGAGCCACTATTTCATCATTGTTCGAGATCCAAACGCGTCCGTGTTGTCCCATATCGGACAAAGCTAGCAGAATTAACCATAAGCCTAGCAGACTTAACTGAGTAATGCTAGCAGAATTAACATTCAAACCAAATAGCAACACTTTTTCTGTCCCAAAGCTGTCACTATCATGTCACTAACTTGTCACAAATCTGTTGCAAAACTGTCACAAAGGCCCATGCTCCTTCCTTCCATACCCTTTAGTGACACAAAATATGTTACTGTACTGTCGCTTAACACTAGCAGAATTAACCATGAAGGAGCAATATTAACCATGAAGCGACCATTATTAAAAACGTATTACCAGTATTAACCTTGGGCGAGCAGAATTAACTCAACAACTAACATTATTAACTCAAACATGGCAGTATTAACCACACATACAAGCAGTATTAATCAAATCCCAAGTCTCCTCTCATCAAAATCACATCCAAATATATATGGACACAAAATAATCCCTATCAATAAGGATCCATATATACCAACAAGTTAGGACTTTAAAAACCATACCAAATCTGCCTCTTAACCTCCACGAATTTATTAAGGGAATAAATCATAATTCTCATTTTAGCAAATCCTAAATATTCGTACACCAAATCCACATACTCCATAAACCCTACAAGTTAGGGTTTTACATTCCATTCCCTTAATTCATTCCTTAAGTCACGTGGTCCATAACTGTTTCCATAAAAACACCAATATCCATCCTTATCTGATGTAAAAACACCATGAATGAACCTGCTCCTGTCATCTTTAAACATTATACACCAGTATCTATATTCAATCCAGGCCTCTTGTTTCTTTCTTTGTTGTTTAATCATCAACCATCACGACCACAACTAAATAATCCATGAAAGCATAATGAATTCATTCAGCAACACATGATGAAAAACAAACATTTCTACTTACTGAATTAGGGTTTGTAAAAACCCTAGTGTCACCGAATTCGCCTCTTCACCGAAAACTAATATGAACATCTTTTCTTCATAAAAACAACACACAAACCTTGTATAAACCATAGATATCAAGAGAAACCCGGCTCTGATACCACATGTTGAGAATCTTTTAAGCTCATCTAGGATTAGTTTTATAGATAATATTGAATCACGCAGTGGAATAATAAGAAAGTAATATTATCAAACAAGGTTTTATTATTGAACATTCTACCTTTACCCCCAAACACTATAATTTAGGATTACTAACTAATAAACTAACTATTTTGTGGGACGTGTAAACCCACTCAAACAACACGTTTTCTATCTATGATGCACACACATAAGACGACTCTCATTGGAGAGATTTATGTTTCTGGATCTACTAAACCTATGTTTATGATCTCTTTATATATGAAGAGATCAAGACTTACAAAGAAAACTAATTCCAGTCAACAATTATATTAAATACTTAGTCAATGTATTTAATATGATTGACTAAATAATTAGGAAACTAAATCAGCATTAATCTTCAAGTTGTAATTAATCTTCAATCAGCATTAATCATTGTTTGACTGCATTAAATGAGAAGATAACTATTGTTTGACTTCAAGTCTTCTAGACTCCCATAATGCTGAATTAGTCCTTCTTGTTTCATTCTTTTATTCTTTTGTCTCATCAAATCTGTAAATCCCAACATTATTTATACGTGAAATTGCTATCGAATCAACGTGTCACCATTACTACTCTTTAAAAATGAAAGAGGGATAGTGGAGAAGATCTGGGTCAGACTCTTATTTAATGCAACTTATTAAAAGACCTCAGGGGAACGATCTTACCCTTTAATGCAAAGGTATAATATAGACCTAGTTTCAAGACCCAGTTTCTTCATTGGTTAATTACAGTCTTCAGCATATATCACTAAAGACTGTCTATCTGTATTTAGTCCTCCTTATTCGCTACAAGAAATATGGGAACAGGTGACAGCATTTTCCTCGGCGACATTTATCGCTGGGGAAAAGTCGCTAAAGGACAAAAATTGGTCCTATGTGCACCAATTCTCGTAGACTTATTAAGTCAAAGAAATTGAAACTTTTCCCCGGCGACATGTCGCCGGGGATAATATCGTTATATCTTAACCAATTATTTGTACGTAAAACGTGGCGGGAATTTTTCCCGCTTTTTTTCCCCGGCGACATGTCGCTGGGGATTCCTTTGTTAGTTTTAAAAAAAATAATTAGTGTTTATAACATTTGTGGTGACGTGGACATTATTTTCCCCAACGACATGTCGCTGGGGATACCACGTTAATTAAAAAAATAATTAGTGTCGATTGGTTTGGGCTTTTATATTACCAAAATGGGCTCCTGGTTTATTTTTGGACACCGGGGATAGTGTTTGATTTTGTTGACTTTCAACTAAACTACGTTTTTTAGGTTCGTTTCGGTCCGATATTCCGTATATTTTAATAAAAAATATAGATACGTTTTTAAGGTGTGTAATGTTTGTACCATTGGCATGTCGAGGTGATATCGTTATACATAAACACATTCATATCATAAAAGTTTAAACAAAATCTTTACATACGATAAAACATACGAATTACATTGCAAATGACAAACTACTCCAAATCATACGATTTACATTGCACATGACAAACTACTCCAAATCAAGTTTTTTCCATTTCATTGAGAACTTCGTGAAATAGTGCAGCCGAATTAACTGTTTGTTGTTCCGGATGCATATGCATGTCCATTGTTGCCTTGAGTACACTTATCTTTCCATGCAAGTGCTTGCAGTTTGAGCACTCTCCATTTCTTGAAGATCCTAGAGAAGAGTTTGTAGGTGTCGAAGGTCCTGAAGAATAGCTTGGAGGCGTTGAAGGTCCTGAATAATAGTTTGGAGGTGTTGAATGTCCTGCAGAGTAACTTAGAGTCGATGGAGCTCCAGGAGAACTCATCAATTCATGAAGTCGGGTCTCTTTCCATAAAAAAAATCCACATCCAAAATGTTTCGGAGGCTGTTAAATAGTAAAGAAATCAATTCTTTTAACAACTAACCAGAATATTTATATATTACATAAATAAAAAACATGTGATTGTTCACCTTTGATTTTGGACATGCATAGTATAGTTTACCGTAACTCTCAGGTTTATACGATTGTCGGAGAACTACATCTCCTTCTGCACAACTACACGCAAAAGCTTCATGTGGCACCATTTTCACCATCTTTTTGTGGTTGTGATGGTAAGAGTGTGTGATATGTTTGTGGTTGTGATAGTATCTGCTTTTATGGTTTAAAAGAGTTTTTGGTGGGAGTATTTGGCGTAAGTTTTTGGCGGGAGTTTTGGGCGGGAGTATTTGGCGGTAGTTTTGGGCCGGAGTATTTGGCGGGAGTCTAATGAACACATTTTAAAAATGGTAGAGTAAGTAGTTAAGTCTGCCAGTATAAAGATGTTAATACTGGTAGAGTAGTTAATACTGTTAGTTAGTATTTGGAACTGGTTATCCATATTGGCTACAACCCTTAACAGGCTAATGTATAACCATAACATATCGAATCATCCGTTGAACGTCTAATGTATAACCATAACATATCGACTCATCTGTTGAACATCTAATGTGTAACGATAGCATATCGACTCATCCGTTAAACATCTAATGTACAACGATATCATATCGACTCATCCGTTGAACATCTAATGTACAACGATAGCATATCGACTCATCCGTTGGACATCTAATGTGTAACGATAGTAGAGAATCATCGCAAAGAGGAAGATCAAGAAGGAAATAATTCACCGGAGATTGAGACACTTACTTATCATGTTCTAGCTACTTATGGGTGATTTCTAAGTAGTTTTGCTACCTTTGTTATGACTATCATCGTTATAATTGAGCCGATGAACATCTAATGTGTAACGATAGCATATCGACTCATCCGTTAAACATCTAATGTACAACGATAGCATATCGACTCATCCGTTGAACATCTAATGTACAACGATAGCATATATTTTATAAAAAATAATTGTAAATAATA
The DNA here is from genome assembly GCA_026074375.1 of Tanacetum coccineum. Lineage (NCBI taxonomy): Eukaryota > Viridiplantae > Streptophyta > Magnoliopsida > Asterales > Asteraceae > Tanacetum > Tanacetum coccineum. The sequence goes on along the minus strand of BQNB010047502.1, from coordinate 9,495 downwards.
ATTATATATTTTATAAAAAATAATTTTAAATAATAATTATATACGAACCGACCGGAACGAACCGAGAAACCGGACCGACCCAGCCGAAACGAACTGATTATATATTTTATAAAAAATAATTGTAAATAATAATTATATATTTTATAAAAAATAATTTTAAATAATAATTATATACGAACCGACCGGAACGAACCGAGAAACCGGACCGACCCAGCCGAAACGAACCGATTATATATTTTATAAAAAATAATTGTAAATAATAATTATATATTTTATAAAAAATAATTTTAAATAATATATTTTTTAAATATTAATTATTAAAAACTCTAGTTTTTTAATAAATATAGCTTTGATATATTAATGAAATTTTTAGAAAAAATATAGTTTTGATATATTAAAAAAAAATTAGTTAAATTTTTAATAAAACCTTCCCCGGCGACATGTCGCCGGGGAAACGTTTTTAATAAAATTTTTAGTAAAAATATAGTTTTGATATATTAAAAAAAATTAGTAAATTTTTTAATAAAACCTTCCCCGGCGACATGTCGCCGGGGAAACCTTTTTA
>BQNB010047501.1:5214-43079 GCA_026074375.1 Tanacetum coccineum | reverse complement strand
AAAAAGGTAAAAAACAAGTCTAGAACGATCACGAATTTATTATCCATCTAAGCAGCTAGTATAGATTTATTATCATCTAAGCATGCTAGTATTAAAAGTAATTGGCTTGTATCATTCTCAATCATTCAAAATCACTAATTTTTGAATTAGGGTTCTTGAAAATTGAAAGTGAGTTTTAAGATAATTAACCTTACGGATTTTGATGTTTAGAGTATACTTAAGCTTGTGTCTAAATAGTTTTAAGTGAATCGAAAATATACGATTGATAGGATTGATTTTTAGAGTGTGTTTGTGCGAAAACTTTGAAGGGTGTTCATATGTTAGTGGCTTTGTGAATTTAATTCTTAGAGTAGTCCCCTAATGCCTTAGAAATACTCTAGCTTGAAGTTAGAAGACACAAATCTAAAATGGTTTGATTTTGGGTGTCACGGTTTGATGCTTACGAAGTAACTTTGAATGTTAATTTTTCTTGTGGCTAAAAGTGCTTAAAAGCACCTTAGATGCCCTCTTGAATAATACTTAGGGTGTTTGATCTCTAACCAATGTGTTTTGAAAGTAAAAGTTGAGTTATAAGCTTAAAAAGTGTTTGATTATGCGTTATTTGGTATATTGATGGTATTTATGCGGTTTCCATAGTTTTTGTTATATGTTAAATGTGTTTTGGGTGTTAAATAATTAGAATAAAGTGTATGTATGCCAGCGGTTTGAACCCAATGAGCAACGCTTTGACTGTTCTGTGATCAATTGTCCAGCAATTTAATCCTAATTATCCAGCGATTTAACAACTCTCATCCAGAGATTTGAGCTATCTCAACCCGCGATTTGATCTGTTGACCCAGCGGTTTGATCTGACTTAACCCAACGGTTTGACTAAATGACCAACGATTTGACCAATCAATACCAGCGATTTGACCAGTCAAGACCAACAATTTGACCAATCAATACTAGCGATTTGACCAGTTAAGACCAGCCATTTGACCAGTCAATACTAGCGATTTAACCATGTTAAAATCTACGATTTGACCAATGATTGACCAGCGGTTTGATCCTATAACTCCACGATTTGACTTCAAAACAAACATGAAAATAAGTTACATGTGTTAAACAAAATCTCAAATGTCAAAGTTCAAATGGGTTGTGTAAAATAATTAAATTCTCAACCATTAAAGATAATCATAAAATATAAAGTTAAAATTGACCACAAAAGTGTAATTTGGACCGTTTAGACACGATTTGGACTGTTTAAATTAACATTGGATTAATTTAACTTAATATGGATTAGTTGACCAAGTTATTGACTATAGATCATGGTCTTTGACCATTGACCTTTGACTTTGACCAAAGTTTGACTTTAATAACTTGAACTTAAATTGGATCAAACAACTTGTTACTAAAACAAACATCAATCAAATCACAAAGGATGATCAATCAATTATATGCTTAAAATATCATAAATATGAATGTGGATTGATATTTTTAAGCAAAATCAATGGCTGATAAATAAGAAATTCAACAACAACAACAAGAGAATCAACCACAACAACAACAAGAGAATCAACCACAACAACAACAAGAACGTCCCGATGAGGAACTGGTTTAGAGTCAGACACCGAGGGTACCTCAGTGGAAGGTGCAGCGGAAACAAGTGTAGTTGTATCCTTTGTGTTGATCTCTGTTAAAATTTCATCAATAACTATGTCAGCCACCACATCATCGGCCACTACCAATTTTTTTCAGAATCATCTAAATCCTTATCATCTCTTGAAATTTATAGAATCTCATCATCAGGCATTAATTTTACATTAGATTCAGCTTCCTTCATGACTTGATCAAGATTCACATATCCCAAAGAAATGATCCCAAAGTCAGTGGCCATTGGATCCTCCTTCACATTTTTATCAGCCTTAGTTTCATGTTCATTCATAAGATGGTTAGTTAAAAATGTGAATTTGTAATGAAGGGAAGGGTCACCATTTCGCTGTCCCAAGAAGACTAAGGGTGATGATTCATTCCCCTCAAAGGTTAAAACCTTAGGATTCTTTTTGTTTTTTTTATTTAGTAACCCTAGAAACTAAGTGAAGTTCAGGTACTCTTAGGGTCTGACATTCATGTGCATGATGTTGCAAGTCCTTGCAAAGTCTAGAGCTTTCAAGGTCAACATCAGGCTTGAGAAACTTAGATGTATCACTCCTTGGTGCAGACTCAGGTATACAGAAGATATAGGACATGAACATGCTGACATTGACTTTATATTAGATCGGGGGTAGCCCTTATCTTTACTAGTCTCTTTCCTAGAGAAGTTTTAGAGTGGCTGCTTGCAGTACCCCTTAAATTTAATAATGTTACCTTTTTGATAGCAGTGGTTAGAGGCTGGTTCGCTACTTACTCTGTTGACTTGGTGGCGTCTAGACTCTTTGTAGTATCAGTGGTGGCCACTGATTTCCCAGCATACTAAGTCTTAGCGATTGGCTTCTTGAATTTTGAATGCTTGACATATTTTTAAGTCTTTGGTTCAGATGAAGATGGGATTTTCTTCTTCCTTGACTTCTTGTCAATTTTTGCTTTGGGCTGACCAGTAGACTACACAACGGTCCCAAACAAGGACTTATCAGTGGCACTCTCAGCATTCACTTCCCTAGAGTGAAGGAGCAATGTCTTTTCAGGTGTTGGTCCCCTTAAATGTGATATATGGTTTATCAAATAAAACTAATCACATTTCATGGCAACAAAGTAAGTTTTAAATAAATATATATGAACAATATAAAGAACACATTTAAAACACACAGAAGTAACTTTTCAACGTATAGGTTCTTATTAGAATCAAATAAAGAATCTATGACGCACTTTGCTTGCAGAATAGCAAGGTGGTTAAATGATAATTGGGGTGTTATCTCCTTCTAACTTAAGCTCTCAACCAAAGTTATGAGAGTAAGAAAACAAACTATTTGACTAGAACTAAATCTTCAGCATCAACAGTTTCTATTCAGTTTGTTTGAGAGATAAATGCTCTTCAATGTATTTCACATTAATTGGAAGAGATGTCATTTACTCTTAATATCCTTTTCCTTTTATAGGCAAAGGATTTAGGATATACAAGTTAACCTAATACACATGGCAAGCATTAAATGTGTGGTTGAGCTACCATTTAATGCAGCCATGCTTTATAGTACTAGGTACAGTTCTTTAAGAAAAGTTGAAGTACTTCTTGTGATAACCGATGATTTTTCCTAGGTCCTAGTATTCTAAAATACTACAACTGCATATCTATATACTGCGATTTCATCAAATTCCTATATGGAAACTCAGAGTTGACTTTTGTTGACTTCTTATACGTAAAGCGGTTACGGTTTAACCGACTGTCAAATATCATATTTCTATATCAATGATTCACTTTTGATTCGAATCCCTAATATCTAAGCGTCTACGATATCATTTGCTCATCATAAAAAGACATCAACGCGTACTGGCACGACAAATAAGCTAATTTGTGTCTATAGACTTCGGGTCGTTTTAATAAACTTATGTTGATAAGTTATTTCATATATTTAAATGACGTTTGCATAAAACGAAAATTTACGGGTTATGCTAGGAACAAACGAAAGACGGATAACAATGCGAAACTTAAATCGAGTCCAACACATTAAAGGAAAACAATGACTTTAAATCGACTTCCTTGTCGATGCTAAAATATCTAAACACGTTTTGTAACGTAAACTTTATTTTGAGAACATACGGGTTTTGAGTTATATTCAAACTAGTCACGATATCAATTTTGACACAAGACAAAAGACATAGGATGCTTGTTTTGGCTTGTCCCCTAACTGGTCCCCTTAAGGAGACACTCCTCCAACAATATTGGAGGAGGGTGTCCTCCCCTTTGTCTCATACTATTTCAAATTACAAACATATTCATTCTTATCAAAACATCAAAACTTTTCTCTTCCCCTTCTCTCTTTTGGTAACCGGTCTAGCAACAAAACCACCACAAACCATACATTTTTCGAGTTTGATCAAGATCAAAGAAACAAGAACACATAAGGGTTGAATTCTAGTGATAGTGGGTTTATTAAAAACAACGCTCGGGTTGTATTCGTGCTTAAAATCTTCTTGGAAAACCCTCTTTTTGTAAGTCTTCTAAACTCATTAAATCTTGTACTTTTGGGAGCCTAACGATATTCTAATGATAGATGTACAAGGTGTTTGTAAAATAATAAAACATAAAAACTATAAAAAAAACCCATAAAGGGTGCGTTTAGGTTCGAAATAAGCAAAAGGGGAAGAACAAGAAAATGTCATTTAAATATTGTGGTGGTTATGGAAAAATAACATTTTGGGTCAAGTGCTTATTTCTATTTTTCGAATTAAAAATAAGCTCACCGTGAGCTTATTCGTGTGCTTTTGGGCTTATCATTTGTCTTGGCCCAAAATGACAACAAATAGGGGTTTCGTCGTTTTGACTTTTTGAGTTTCGGCTTATTCAAGTGCCTATTCGAGGGCTTATTTCACAGCTTATTTGGTTATCGAGCTTATTAAACCATTCGGACTTGCATTATCTTGGTTTTGGGCTTACTATAGCCACGACCCAATAGGGAAATAAGCTACGCCTTATTTGCCTTATTGGCTATAACTTAATATTTTTACAAATTATTATAATAGCTGATTTTGTGACTTATTTTCATATCTATTTGGGGTTCGAGCTTATTTATTGAGTTTGGGCTTTTTTCTAGCTTTTTGGGCTTATTAGGCCTAGTGGACTCTCGGCCCAATAAGAACCAAATAAGTCATGGCTTATGTTGGGACTTATTAGCCTCGTTTTAAATTTTAGGCTTGTAGCTCAGCTTATTTTTATTACTAAAGGGCTTATTTTCTTATTCAGGCTTATGAACTTAAACTACTAGTTTGTTTCGGCTTATTGGGTTTATATGATTTTCGGCCCAATAAGGAAAATAAGCTACGACTTATTTCCCACATTATTAGATTCGACATATTTTTTCATCTCACATTCTAGCTTATTTTTATATCAAAATACTTATTGGTTTAATCAAGAGCTTATTGGATTCGTTATTGGGCTTATTCTATTTTGGCTTATTTGGGCTTGTACGTATCAATCGGCCCAACAAGGCCCAAATGATACTTTGGCTTATTTTCGATTTATTAGTCTAGCTTATTTTTGGCAAACAAAGAGCTTATTACCTTATCTTAACATTTATTAAACTATTTTGGGCTTATTGGGTTATAAATTACATTGTAAACTTATTGGGTCAAAAAGCCCAATAAGGTTTAAATAACTTTATTTTTTTACAATCGGGCTAGCTATAAAACTCTTAATGGACCATAAGGCCCAATACCTAATAAAACACATTCTAAAACATAATAGGCTTGAACATGACAAGTGGGTTAATTAGTGGACTTAATTTGGATTTTTAAACTTGTGTAAGATAAGGCTTAAGAAATGTTCTCGGGCTAATGTTAGATTTTCGGGCCTAAAGGGTGGAAACTAGAAAACGTAAGTGTTTGAAGCGGATTTATGATCTACTTATACTCATGTAAGCTTAAAACGATTTAAAGTAGTCATTGAAAAGTATATTTTGACAAAACGTCACGTAAACACGGATTTTGGCATTTTGGCGGACGTCGACCTTTTGAAGGAAAGTGTTGGAAAATAAGGTTTGAAAACCTTGGGAAACTTTTACAAACAAACGGGTCATGCCGAAATTTTATAAAATACCTTACACTTAGAAAATATCTTGGAAAAATCATTTTGTTATGATTCGAAAAAAGGACGAAATCACAGTGTTATTAATTTCTAAATTCATAATTTATAAACGGTTATACTTGAACATAATAAATAAACCTAATTCCATACTTATGCTCATAACACGAACCAGATTCATAAACTCGACAAGAAGACTGATGACATCAAAAAAGTCTATTTTATAGCATCATTTATCCCATGTTATTAACCCATTTTGTATAGTTATTGCAAAGAATTGTTACTTAATCGTTTATATTTGAGAATTGCAGTAATTATGGAGTAATTGGTGAAAGTTAGCAAAATGCGCGCATTATGGAGCTTAAATAAAGATATTTTGAAGATTACTATTCTGAAGACCAATACACTGTATCCATCAAGGAAGATACGGCGTATCCGTGCCTGCACTCACCAAAGACCACAGAGGAATAAAGCTCAATACGCCGTATCCAGAGAGACTCACTACGCCGTATTCAAAATATGGAATAAATATAATATTCTAGAAAATATCAAGCGTGGTTCCGACTTCAAGAAATCCCCAATACGCCGTATCCAATACTTGGATACGCCGTATCAAACCGACTTCCAGACCTTATAAATAGAAAACTCAAAAATGAGTTTTAAGTGTGCTAAATCATATTCTCGATACCTAAACCATAAAAGTTGATTTTCAGAGGAGAAAAAGAGCAGAAGAGGTAGAGCAACGTTATCAATTCCATAGAAGACAACGTGTAATTCCATATACTTTAGTAATCGTTTAGTTTTTGGTATCATTCGTTAACTCGGTTAGTTTACCTTGGCTAAGTAATTAATCTTGTATTTATTATGACGTTTGAAGGCTAATACCTTCGGGTATTAGCCAATATCATGAAGATCCGAATGTTTGGTATTTGTTTATCTCAATTTCTTGATTTATCGTTGAATGCTTGTTTATGTTTATCAATTTATACTTGTTTACGCACTTTTGTATGTGACCTATCATTCAACTGGATCTAGTGACACGGTCCAAGTAGATCTAGAGTCTGGGATAGATATCCATATAGTAATTTATACATCTAGAATCATAGTTACACAAATATTGCCCTTCTAAGTCTGTGTCTAGGATACACTTCGGGCTTAACTAGTTAATTGGATATTGCTAATAGTTTATTGATCGTGTTGACTAGCAGGTGACCTAGATAATTCAATAAGTAATGTTTTGATTCCATTGGATAGTTGGACAAGTGGCCTACTAGTGTATAAATGGCCATTAAGTGGTAAGTGGGTAAAGTCTCTTTGAGCTAGGGTTTAACAAGATCACCATTGCTTTAATCCCTCAGATAGATTATAATCAACAAATAAGGATGCTTTATGCGGTATGCTTTAAATGTAGACAGATTTTAATGTGTCAAGGTTCTTAGGAATGATGTAACGCCTAAGTCTTAAGAATGATATGCCACCTTTGAGAGAAGAAATCATTGGCACTTAATAAACAAACAACTTTATATATCAGATTAAAAGTAGTTAATACAGTTTTCTTATATTTTGGCTCGACCAGAAGCTTTGTCTTCTTTTGTCTTTTGTTAATTAGCTTGCGTAGGTTAAAGTGTCTTGAATTGATTGTAGTCACCAACCAAACCGTGCCAGTCTCTCAGGCTGAAAACCCCCTTTTCTTGTTAGAATTAGGATTTAGACTGACATAGGTTTATAATAAAATAGAATTAACATAGATTAGATAACCAAGATATTAATTAAATTGATAGATTTAACCTCGCTTCAAGTGTTCGACACCCTACTTACCACGAAACTACTACCGATCGGGTACACTGCCCGTTAAAGTGTTGTTTTTTGTTTAGTCGGCAAAATATAAATTTAAAACTTGAATCAATAAAATATACACCACACAATGACACATCACATGGTATGACATACTGTCTTCATTCCTAATTGAACACCATTTTACTAAGTTATTTTTGACCCGACTTTGTTTACACGAAGTCACGGGGGAGACATATTACTTGTTAAAGTATATGTCAATGACATCATTTTTGGGTCTACTAATCAAGATTTTTCAAAACGATTTGCAAATCTTATGAAAAATAATTTTGAAATGTCTATGATGGGTGAACTTAAGTTCTTTATTGTACTTTAAGTTCATCAATCACCCCGTGGCATATTTATTAGTCAGTCACAATACGCAATTAAGCTTTTAAAGAAACATGGTATGGATGAATTTGTCTTTATGAGTACATCTATAACCACTGAGAGACTAGATGCTGATTTACAAGGCACTCCCACTAGTCAAATGACTTACGTCGGATAGATTGGAGGGCTTCGTACGTATCTAACACGCAGTCGCCCAGATATTGCTTTCGCCACCTTTGTATGTGCTTGTTATCAAGAACGTCCTATGGTTAAACACCTCAAAAAGGTTAAGAGGATCTTTTAGTACCTAAGACAGTCCTATAACATAGGCCTATGGTATCCAAAGGATTTCGGATTTGAACTAATTGCATATTCAGAAGCAGACTATGCAGGATGTAAAGACGAACTGTAATAGCACAATCAAAAGCTGTTGACAATTCTTAGTAAAAAGTCACATGAGCTGAGTTTCTATAAAGCAAGATTGTACTGCATGGTCAACAGCCTAAAGCTGAGTAATGTATCATTGTCTACGTGTTGTGCACAAGTCCAACTAGATGTGCACCCAATTTACTGGAAACTAGATACAATTACAAAGTAAGCCGATGTTTGGTGATTCAAAGAGCGTTATTGCTATTTCATGCAATCCGGTTCAGCATTCGCGTACAAAACACATAGACATCCGGTATCATTTTATTAAATAACATGTTGAAAAGGGAACGATGGAATTATACTTTGTCAGAACAGAATACCAACTTGCGGATCTATTTACTAAAGCTCTTGCCAAAGAATGCTTTGAGTACTTAGTTCATCGCAGTGGTATGATACGTGTGACTCCAACACAGTTGGAATGTCTGGCAATGTTATCTTCTTGAAAAAGATCATACATCAAACTTGTAAATACTTTTTTCAAAAACAAAATAAAAATTGAAAAATATAAAAACCCAAAAAGATTTTCTTGATGTTTTTTAAAAACAAAAATGAAATACAAAAATTTAAAATTTAAAAAGATAAAAGACATAACTTAATCAAAATCACATGTCTTCTTATTCCAATCAGATTCATGATTCGATATTTTTCTCACAATTGTTCTCATTGTAAAAACATGTGTTTTTGTAATTTCATTACAGTACATAACCCATCTTAATTTCAACAAATGGCTTTCAAAATCTAATAAAAAACATTGATCTCATCGAGAGTTGATAATTTTTATAAAAATGGTATTGGATGTGTTGGGTATGTGTGGTTGTAGTTTATGTATATTCTAGTTTAAAGGTTATATTTTGCTGACTTTACCAAAAACAACACTTTAACGGGCAGTGTACCCGGTCAGATGGGAGGTTCGTGGTAAGTATGGTGTCGATCACTAAGAGCGAGATATAATCTTTCAATTTATTAATATTTTGGTTATCTAAACTAAGTTAATCCTATTTTATGTTAAACCTATTGCCAAACCTATGGTAAATCCTAAATCTAACGGATAAGGGGGTTTTCCAGCCTGAGAGATTGGCACGGGTTTTGTAGTGACTAAAATCACCTTAAGACACAATAACACACGCAAGTAAATTAACAAAAGATAAAAGAGCGATCTAGCCAAAAATAAAAAAACTATATTAACCATGATTAATCCAATTAGAATGTTGGTTTGTTTATTTAGTGCAATGATTGTCTTATCTCGAGGCGGTATATCATTCTTAGATCTAGGCGGGACATCATCCTAAGACCTAGATAACGATAATTTGTCCACAGTTAAACCGTCTCTCTCATAATGCTCTTATTTGCTGATTAGACTATCTTAGGGATTAAAGACATGGTGATCTTGTTAAACCCTAGCTCATAGAAACTTTACCCACTTACTTCTTTAAACCAATTCATACACTAGTAGTCCACTAACCAAGTCTTTACCAATTATTTAAGAACGTACTCATTGATCCCAAGGGTCACCTGCCGGTCCAACTAAGCTCGCAATCTAAGGGCAAAGATAGGTTATTATTCATGATCCTATTGGTCTAGATGTATAAATCACTATATGGAGAGCCATCCCGGCATCTACATTACTTGGTCCGTATCATTAGATCCAATTGAATGATAGGTCACATACAAAAGCACGTAAACAGTAATACTGATAACATAAATAAGCCATCAACGAGAAATTAAGCAATGTGAGATAAACAAAAACCAAACATATAGACTTCATAAAAATGGCTTATACCCGAAGTTATTAGCCTTTAAACATTATAATCAATACAAGAGTAATAATTTAGCCAAGGTAAACTAATCGAGTTAATAAATGATACCAAAAACTAAACTATTACAAGACTATAGGAGATTACAAGTTGTTTCCTATTGAATTAATTGTTATGCTCGACCTATTCAGCTCTTCTTCTCTTCTGAAAATTGACTTTTATGGGGAGGTATTCACAAATATGGATTCAGCACACTGAAAAACCGATTTTAGGTTCTATTATAAGGTCTGGAATTTGGTCGATACGGCGTATTGACGGCGTAGCGGGGGTTTCTTGGAGTAGGGACAATGTTCGATATATTCTAAAATATTTTATTACTATAACTTGAATACGGCATATAGATCTTCTCTGGATACGGCCTATTGAACAACATTCGATTATAATCAGCAAATAAGGATGCTTTATGTGGATGCTTTAATTGTGATAGGATTAATGTGTCTAGGTCTTAGGATGATGTAACACCTAAGTCTTAAGAATGATATGCCACATCGAGAGAAGAAATCATTGCATTTAATAAACAAACCATGTAACACCCCTAAATTAGGTCGCAGCGGAATATGGGTCTGGGGCTGGTACTTCATAGATCAATAGCACAAGATATATATATAAGAACGACCATTTAAAAGTAGTTTAAAACCAATACATTGGATTTAACAAATTGTTGTTACACAAGTCCGAAACATCACTTGTTCATTGTTAAAAATACAAATATTTTAGTCCATAACAAATATATCCCCAAAATGTAATGCAACCAAATCTTTTATGCATATGACTTCCAAAATATTGACCACTAATGTATCCATGGTCTTGCACCTTATTGATCACCTGAGAAAACATTGCTTAAAACGTCAACAATAATGTTGGTGAATCCATAGGTTTGTAAAATGTATAATGTAGGAACGCAAGATATCCCCATGATAATGCAAAAGATGCAAGCATCATAAAATGTGATTATGTTTCCCTAAGCTCATGACACTGAAGATCAACATGTATGAATTGCAATATAAATTGCCAACATTGACCGTAATGATGTTCTAACCCGCAACATCCCAAATCCGACGTGGTATACGTTCGCTGTCCAGCATACCGGCACAATGAGCATGACTCACCCGAACGGGGATGTCAATCCTAAATAGATCTATTTATAACATTCGCGCTCACAACAAGTAATTGACAATTCATGATAATGGGCTCAGGGGTTATCGCTACTTAGGAAATGTTGGGAATTCTGATTTGATGATTACAAAATCTTATATGCAACAATGAAGAAAGAAGAAACAACAAGGACTTAAGATGTAATATTAGGTTAGCTTAATATGTAAGCTAGGTTTTTATTGTAAACCCTAGCCTCTCTAGTTTATAAAGAGAGGCAGGGAGTCTGGTTTAGGTATCCATCCAGAAAAGTGTGTGTACACAAAGTGTAAAAGATGTAGACGTCTAGTGTAGAGATGGTGTAGCCTCAAGGTAATCAAGGTTTTCCTTGATCCCTGTTACAGTTCATTGATGTAACCGTATTATCTTGATCAAATAATATTAGGGCTGTGGAGAATGTTTAGTAAAACCTTGTTTAATATTTTTGTTCGTATTCCGCTTTGTTTTGATAACTTATGAACATTGATATTATCCTAGATAAAGGTCTAAACAACCTGAGCTTAAATGATCTAAGGAATCTTTAGGTTTCCACAATTGGTATCAGAGCCATGTGGCTCTCGATCTAGGATCTACAAGGTTTGTTGATGTCGTGTGATTGTTTTGAGCACGTCTTTGTAATTAAATTTTTTATCTAACTAATGATGTTTTCAAAATAAAAATGCCTGATGTGAACAGTAACTTTTATAAAATTAGTTTTATAAAAGTATTTATTGTCGTAAACGTGAAAAATCCATAACTCATTCGTTATTAATCCAAAAATTATGATTCTTATTATTTTGGAATCCTAAAAATATGTACTATCTGAGAAAAATAATCATTCATTTATATCAGAAATTGTTTGTAATAAGTTTTTATACAATTTCTTTTATAAACACGTTTATTATCATATAACTTGTAAATTACGTATCCCCTCTATTATAAATCGGTTTTTCGAGTTTCTTACATTTTTAGAATCCTCATGAGATGTAGTATTTTATAAAAATATAAAATAAATACTTTATATTTCGAATTTAATTTCGGAAGGTTTTTGTCATTTTGTAAAAATATGTTTAAAACTTGGATTTTAATACCTTTTTAGTTACCCCTTTGGTTACAAGTCCATTACAACACTTAATATCACATGTCTTACTTACTTAGGGTCCCTAGTCCATCATTTGTCCAAATATTGTCCAAGAATCACAAGATCCATAAGTCTACACACCTAGTTTGATCATGAACTTTTATAAATACACTTTTTAGGTAACTAGTTTATATAAGCTTTTTATACATAAACCACACTTATATAATGTATATACTTCCATTCTCACATGTTCCTACCAACAATATAGCACATGACAAAGTATATCATACAATGATCATAAGTAAAAATTCCATTTTTCATGTAAATAAGTTTCCTAGATGGTGATTAACTATATAGCCATTATATACACATAAAATCTTGAATGTAAAGAGTTTAAGGTTTTTAGGTAACCTTATTATGATGTATGGTGATGAACAATATGATCTAAACTCTTTTTTTATCTATTTAACCCAAGCTTCCAATACAAAAGAAACCCTAAATCCAAGAAAACCCTAATATTGATCATTCTTGCTTTAACACTTGTAAACCCTAAACCAAAACCTTCGAAACACCTTGGGATATCTTAAGATATGTATTTAGGAAACATGGAAATTGATAAATAAATTTGGTATGGAGTTGTTTGTGGTGGTGGTGTTTTTGCCATTGGCATAATGGAGACAAGGAAGGAGTATTTGTGTTGTTTCACCTTAAGAAGTGAATATGTATGTGTTCTATATCTAGTTGCTTGCATTATATACACATAAGACTAGTCAAAGACTTCCTAAGAAAGTCTAAGATATAAGGAGGGAAATAAGGAAGTCTTTGGTCAAGAATGCTTAGTCATGGTCTTAGGTTTAATGGCTTAAAGTTGTACAAGACCAAGTTGGAAATTTTGTTTGCTCCTTGTCCCCTTTTCTTATTGTTGTTGTGGGTTAGGGGGAGGGGGGAAATGGGAGTACAATTTGATTTTTGATGTCTTGGAATAATATCTAGTAATGCTTGAAGTTTAAATGTAAAAGGTTAATGTAGAAGCAAATACTTTGTAAATATATAATGCACTATTTTAGTTTATTTTATGTACAATATGACTAACAATGACAACATGGGTAAAGTTTTATGAAACTTTAGGTATTTGGTATAAAAATGTGTATTTGTTGAAGCGTAGATAAGTTTTGGTGGTTCCGGGTATGTCTAAACGTATTTTATCGCGAAACGTAAACACTTTACGTAACTAATAAAAATAAAATATGCAAAGATAATAATTATACTTCAAAATAATTATCTAACACTTGCTTGACGTAAACATTTAATTGTTTGATGCCCGTTTACGTTGAATGACAATTTTTAGCTTACGTGATTTAACTTAACGATTAAAATTAAAAGCAAACGCGTACAATACTAAAAATAAATAGTGAAATAATAGACGTCGTAAATGACCCTAAAACACGGGGTGTTATAGTCTTCCCCCGTTAAATGAGCCTTGTCCTCAAGGCTTAAGACGCGACACTTGACAACGGTGCAGTCTTTGTGAAGAGGTGTGGATACTTCTTCCGGAATTGGTCTTCACGTTCCCATGTAAACTCAGGACCTCTCCTAGAGTTCCATCGAACCTTGACAATTGGGATATGGCTTTGTTTCAATCGTTTAACTTCACGATCCAATGACTCTACTGGTTTCCTTAACAAAATGAAGTTTGTCCCTCATGTGTAGTCTATCCAACGGAACGGCTAATGGTTCATTGGCATAACACTTCTTCAAGTTGGATACATGAAATGTATTGTGAACCCTGCTCAGCTCTTGAGGAAGTTCAAGCTTGTAAGCAACGACGCTAACCTTTACCAACACTTTGAAACGTCCAACATATCTGGGGTTTAGCTTCCCCCGTTTGCCAAAATGTACTACTCCTTTCCAAGGCGAAACCTTGAGCATAACTCTATCTCCAACTTGAAATTCCATCGGCTTACGCTTTAAATTGCGTAACTCTTTTGTCGATCACGAGCAGCTTGAATTCTTTGCTTGATCTGAATGATTTTCTCGGTCGTCTCTTGAACTATCTCTAGACCAGTGAGTTGAACTTCTCCAACATCGGCCCAACAAACAAGTGAACGACACTTTCAACCATAAAGTGCTTCAAATGGTGCAACCTTAATACCAAGCGTGAGAGCTATTGTTAATGAAAACCTCGACAATGGAAAATGGTTTAACCTAAAGGAAAATTATTATAAAAAAAAAAAAAAAAAAAAGGGGGGGGGGTAGGGGGGGGGGGGGGGGGGGGGGGGGGGGGGGGGGGGGGGGGGGGGGGGGGGGGATTTTTGGGTTTTTTTTTTTTATTTGGGTTTGGGGGGGGGGGGGGGTTTTTGGGTTTTTTTTTTTTTGGGGTTTTTTTTAATGGAGTTTGGATGATATATTATAATGATGTGAAGGTTGGTGTGGAAGAAGGGGTAAGATGGGATGTTTGGATGAAGGTGTGAATTTGTATTAAATTTGAAGGAATGGTAAGTGTTTTGGTAATGGAACCTTAGGTCTGGAGCTTAAAGGATAGACAGGTATTCCATGCCTCGTGACAACCTCTTTTAGGTACATTCTTGCCAGTTTCTCCATGGGATCAGTTTCCCTTATTGGTACAAAGATTGCAGACTTAGTAAGTCGGTCGACAATCACCCAAATGGTGTCGTAACCTTGTGACGACTTAGGAAGCTTTGTGATAAAATCCATTATGATATTATCCCACTTCCATTGAGGTATCTCAGGTTGCACCAACAAACCCGATGGCCTTTGGTGTTCAGCCTTGACCTTAGCACATGTCAAACATTTGCTAACATGGGTAGCAATGTTGGCCTTCATATTGGGCCACCAATATAGCTTCTTCATGTCCTGATACATCTTGTCAGAACCCGGATGAATAGAGTATTTTGACTGTGGGACTCGTGCATGATCATAGTAAAGTCTCAAATCGCCATAACAGTAACCAACTCCTTCCATTTAACATAGAGTTTCCATCCGCACAGGGTTTTAACTTTTGTTTGTTCTAAGTTTCTCGGAGCCTTAGACTTTTAAATCAACATACCTCCAATATCTTTGTTCTTGATGTTCTCTGGTTTCCGTGCTTTAGTCTGAGCATTCAAGATTTGCTTAGGAAGATCCAAGCCAATAGTCATGACTAAGGCTCGAACTCTTAATGGCTTTATTCGCTCTTTCCTGCTCAAAGCATCAGCAACAACATTTGCCTTTCCTGGGTGATAACGAATCTCACAATCGTAATCACTGAGCAACTCTAACCAACGACGTTGCCTCATGTTCAACTCTTTCTGATTAAGAATATGTTGTAAACTCTTATGATCAGTGAACACCGTACACTTGGTCCCATACAGATAGTGCCTCCAAATCTTGAGAGCGAACACTACTGCTCCAAGTTCTAAATCATGAGTCGTATAGTTCTTCTCATGAATTTTCAATTGGCGTGATGCATAAGCAATCACCTTCTCTCTTTGCATCAACACAGCGCCCAAACCTTTGATTGAAGCATCGCAGTATGCGATAAAATCTTCGCTTCCTTCAGGTAAAGCCAGAATTGGTGCACTACACAACTTCTGCTTCAACAGTTGAAACGCTGCTTCTTGTTTGTCGCCCCAAATGAACTTGACCTTCTTCTGAGTAAGCTTGGTCATTGGCTTGGCGATCTTCGAAAATCCTTCGATGAATCTTCGGTAATACCCAGCAAGACCTAAATTCTGCGAAATCTTCGTTGGTGTCTTAGGAGATGCCCAATCTTTTATGGATTCGATCTTGGCGGGATCCACGTGAATGCCTTGACTATCAATCACGTGGCCGAGAAATTGTACCTTAGGAAGCCAAAATTCGCATTTAGAGAATTTAGCGTACAACTCCTCTTTCTTAAGCAATTTCTAGAATTGCCTTAAGATGTTCTTCATGTTCCTTCTTGTTACTTGGCGTAGATTAGAATAATCGTCGATATAATACGATCACAAATTAATCCAAAAATGGCTTCACACCGTTCAATGAGATCCATAAATACCGTTGGTGCATTCGTCAAGCCAAATGGCATAACTTGGAACTCGTAATGACCATATCGAGTTCTGAATGCCGTCTTCAGAATATCTTCTTCACATACCCGAAGCTGGTGATAACCTGATCGCAAGTCTATCTTAGAATAAACACTGGATCCTTGTAGTTGATCAAATAAATCGTCGATTCTTAAGAGTGGATAACGATTCTTTGCCGTCAGCTTTTCACTCGGTAGTTGATGCACATTCGTACGATCCATCCTTCTTCTTGACAAACAATACCGAAGCTCCCCAAGGTGAGGAACTGGGTCTTATGAAGCCCTTGTTAGAAAGTTCTTGGAGTTGGTCTGACAATTCTTTTGTTTCAGACGGGGCCAACCGATAAGGTGCCCATGCTACAGGTGTAGCACCAGGTATCAAATCGATTTGGAATTCCACTTGTCGAGTCGGAGGGAGACCCGGCAAGTCCTCAGGAAATACTTCAGGAAAATTTTGAACGATCGGTATGTCCTCAAGTCGCTTCTTCTCTGACTTGTCTTCAGTCTCCTTTGTAGTAAAATGTGCCAAAAAGATAGGTCATCCTTTTAGCATGTTTATCTGTGTTTTAGTGCACGAGATGATGTTCAAACGAGTCTCGTTTCCTAGGTCGCTTCTGTTACCGCGAACAATCAACGTTTCATTTCCCCAGGGAATACAAACAATTTTCACAGCACAAACGATGACAGCTTGGTACTTTGCCAACCAATCCATACCGATAATGACGTCGAGACTACCAAGTTCTACGGGCATTAAGTCTATGTTGAATGGGTGATTTAAGAAATTTAATGTACAACCCTGAATGATAGCGTTTAACCTAATTATTCTCATGTCAGCTAGTTCAACATCATAATAATGATCTAAGGTAGATGGTCTGATATCAATTTAGGAGCTAAATGCAATAAACACAAAGCTTCTATCAACACTAGTATCAAATAAGATAGAAGCATAGCGGTTGTTTAGAAGGAACGTACCCATAAAGATGTTTAAGTCTGGGTTTGTCCCTACACGGCCTACAACATACACTTTCGCTAGAGCATTTCCATTTCCACCTTGGTTACCACGGTTGTTGTTTTTCAGCTTTGGACAATCCCTCTTGAAATGTCCTTGGGCTCCACATTCATAGCAAGTAGGTTTTTGACCTGCCCCAGTGCCCCTCTGATTGTTACTAGCATTAGCATTTGCAGTACTCCTATAGTTATGAGCCAGATAGCCAACTCTGTTGCACTTGTGGCATTTGGGAGCACATAGACCATCGTGGTGATAATTGGATTTAGCGCATAGGGGTTTAGATCCCTTGTATGGCTTCTTCTCACTAGATCCCGCAGTGTAAACCCTACTAGTGTTCTGCCTCTTGTTTTCTTGTCGTTGTTGTTGTTGGTTATCATCGTACTTTCTTTTGTTCTCAGTCTGACGCTCAGCAAAAGTGCGAATGTTCTTATCTATCAGTTCAGTTGCTATTTCAATTGCCTTTTGCATTGTCTTAGGCTTTGATGCTACTACACTCCCGTAGATCATGTCGGGCAAACCACTGACATATCTCTCAATCTTGTCTGATTCTTCAGGAAACATTCTAGCACACAATAATTCTAGTTCCTGAAAATGTTAGTTGTAACCTATCACGTCGGTACCATTCACCTTCAAATTCCACAACTCAGCCTCGAGCTTCTTAATCTCGCCCCTCGGGTAGTACTTGTCAGTCATCTTCTTTTTCAGGTTTGTCCAAGTCATTTCATACGCAACATCATTACCAACAGTCCTAACATGGGAGTTCCACCACGTTATCGCACTTGCAAGAAGAGTACAAGTGGAAAACTTGATTTGGTTTTCCACAAAGCGGTTGCTTATACTGAACACAGTTTCCATTTTCTCAAACCATTAAATCAATTCTACAACTCCTTTCGTGCCTTTAAAATTTAGAGGTTAGTACTTCATGAAGTCTGGGTAAGTGCACTCTCTAGCAACTCGTTCTGTCCTTCTAACTCCTGTTCTCGAATTATGGCTGTCATCGCCATTTTCTTCAATCACAAGAAAATATAATACCCATTAGATTTTATAAAATCATAACCATGACATGATATATACATAATTAGTAAAGTAAGATCACATCACATAGTGAAATGTACAACTAAATTGAAATTAACAATGGTGTAACTAAATTGACATTCATTCATAATAAATTTGATTATAGACATGACATAATACATCCTTTCCATATATAATCTGGAAACATACATGACCTAATTCAGTTACAAAATGATCACTATCCTTAGGTTACAAAATGAAATATAAACAACTTAAAGCCTTACTAGCCAGGAGTTACCCCGTAATACTTAGTAGGCTAATACAATATAGCTACAACATAACCAATCTAAGAGCTACTACTTTGACCTATTTGGTTACACAATGATCACTACCCTTAGTTACAAAATGAAATATATAACAACCTAAAGCTTACTAACCGTGATTTACCCCATAATACTTAGTAGGCTAATACAACATAGCTATAATATAACCAATCTAAGAACTACTACCGGCCTCCTCTGGTATCTCGGTTTGTGCTGGACCACTAACGGGTCCCTGCTATCCCTGCACTACTATCACATGTGTCTGCAGTGTACTCATCAGTCTCAGTTTCTCCACAAGTTGTGCCTATCGAGCGCGGTCTGCTACTCGCAAGGCTGCAATCTCCGTCTGTTGTGCCAATATAGTAGTCCTTAGTGCTCTCACCTTCAGAACGGCGTTGTCCATTACATATCCCCAGGCCTCACGAGAAAGTCTAGCCTCTCTCTTCATGAGTAAAGCAGTGTGAGCATGAGCACGTCTATCTCTAAACAACATGTTTAGCCAACCGCTCATCAATAACCTGTCATCCTGTGCATCATCCAGTCTCCCATATATCTCATCTGTGTCCTGTCTGACAGTCGTGACAAAGTCTGTCATCCTCTGGCTAAGCTCTGCCACATCAGTAACTACTGGTGTCCCTTGTATGTCCTCAACCATATCCTCCCAAGTGTCTGTGATCCCATAACCAACATATCTCTTAGGGTCTCGCCTAATCTCATCATCTAAAGTGCCAATAAATCCATAGTCGACTCTAAGGCCTCTAGTGGGTATAGCAGTGGGAGCAGATGAACTCTCACCAACCTCATATCTCAGACCTAGAGCAATATACAATCTCTTCCAAGGCGGCAATGTAACCTCAAAAACACCTGCTCTACAGTTAGTAGAGGGTAAAAGCAAAGGTGGTGATGGAGTAGGTAAAGGTATAGGTAGGAGTGGTGGTGTCCCTAACAGTGGTGTCTTTCATGGTAGTATCCCTGATCGAGGTGCTAAGATGTAGGTGGATGGTGCAGCAGCTCTCATCATGGCTACAGATGCCTTGGTATGTGTAAGTACAATAGGTGGTGGTAGTGGTAGTGGATGGGAAGTAGATGGTGTCTCGGCTCTTAGCCAGATCATAGCAGCTCTATATCCTAAATGATAAGTAAGGCTAGCAGGTAGTAGTGGAGGTGATATAGGTAAAGGTGGTGATACTGGTAGTGGTGGTGAGGGAATCTGAGGTAGTGGTGATGAACATGTGGAGAGTAGTGATGGTGGTAGATTAGGTATAGCAAGAAGTCTGGCAACCTCTGTATCTGAAGGAAGTGATACGGGTGTCTGAGCTCGGATAGATATCCTAGCCGTAACACAGTGTACAGGTGGTGGGATAGAGTCAGTCGGAGCTGGGTGCTCCTCCTCCTCCTCCTTATCGTCCTCGTCCTCCTCCTCATCATCATCATCGTCATCGTCTCCTCCATCGGCAGGATAATCAATGGGGTCCTCTTCAGGATCCTCCTCATCCTCCTCTGGATCGGAGTCTGCAATGTATCCTGGTGAGTCAGCAGTAGGTGAGACAGTAGCAGGCAGTGGCTGCTCCTCAGCTGGAAACACCTCATCCTCCGGTGGCATAAACTCTGGATATACAGGCTCAGGAACAAACTCTGGTGAAGGTGGGTACTCAGGACCCGACACATAATCAGGAGATGGTGGGGCCTGAAGAGCGGCCTCCACATAAGGGTCCTCTAGCATCATGGGCAGTCCATCGACTCCCGAAGATCCTATGTCTGACAAACCTCCAAATGGACTGGATACCGCCGTGTAGGTGACTGTGGAATCCTCCGAATCCGACATGACAATATCTGAAAAATCAAAAGTAGCTTATATAAGTATTAATATAAGACACTTATAGTAATGTAATATACATAGTATTTAATAACATGTATATCAATCATGAATGCATCTAGTCTAACCAACTAATGCAACAACTAGTGTATGTATGTCCCGTGAAAATCCCTTTGTATGAATGCAATGTTTGAAAACGGTTATAGTCTAGCAAAAACATTTGACCTGGTTCTCTATAACCTTGGCTCTTAATACCAATCTGTAACACCTCCAAATTGGGTCGCAGCGGAATATGGGTCTGGGGGTGGTACTTTATAGATCAATATCACAAGATATATATAAGAACGACCATTTAAAAGTCATTTAAAACTGATACATTGGATTTAACAAATTGTTGTTACACAAGTCCGAAACTTCACTTGTTCATTGTTCAAAATACAAAGATTTTAGTCCATAACATATATATCCCCAAAATGTTATGCAACCAAATCTTTTCTGCATATGACTTCCAAAATATCGACCACCAATGTATCCCTGGTCTTGCACCTTATTGATCTCCTGAGAAAACATTGCTTAAAACATCAACAATAATGTTGGCGAATCCATAGGTTTGTAAAATATATAATGTAGGACCGCAAGATTTCCCTATGATAATGCAACAGATGCAAAAATCATAAAATATGATTACGTTTCCCTAAGCTCATGATACTGAAGCTCGACATGTATGAATTGCAATATAGGTCGTATAAGTATAGGTCGTATATGAAAATGTGTCACGGACACATTTTCAGTTATATTTAATCAACGTGCTTAGTACTTATAAGTATACCTATATTGCAAATATAACTGAAAATGTGTCACGGAAATGACTTATACTTATACGACCTATATTTAATCAACCTTATACGACCTATATTTAATCAACGTGCTTAGTACTTATACGACCTATATGATAATCCAAATATAACTGAAAATGTGTCACGGAAATGACCGAATGCAACCTAATTAAATATAGGTCGTATAAGTACTAAGCACGTTGATTAAATAATGCCATATATAATTTTATATAGCTACATCACCATCTAATTGTATTTGTGAAATCTCATTTATAAAGTAAAAACGTTTATAAATATCTCTTTAGTGAAAACGGGGTAACTTTATCGTTTTAAGTCTGTTTCTTACGTTTCTTATGTCCACGCTTTCGTATTAAGACGAGTTATCAAAATATTACATTTTCATATTTTAAGCCCTCTAGTGAACAATACTTTTTACTGTTCATATACTTTTATAAAATTATTTTTGTAAAATTAGTCGTCATTAACTCGTAAATATCGTATTTTATTCGTTTTAATTCCGTTTTTAGTGATTCTTTCTAGCACGTCTTCGTAATTAATAGTTATATCTAATTAATGATGTTTTCAAAACAAATATATCTCATGTGAATAGTAAGTGTTATATAATTATTTTTATAAAAGTATTTATTATCGTAAACTTGCGAAATTCATAACTCCTTCGTTATTAATCTAAAAATTATAATTCTTATTGTTTTAGAATCCTAAAAATATGTAATTTTTATGAAAAATAACCAACCATTTCTTTTATAAAGGCGTTTATTATCGTATAACTTGTAATTAGCCTATATCCTTCGTTATAAATCGGTTTTTCGAGTTCTCTACATGCCTACGATCGTCATGACATGTAGTATCTTATAAAATATAAAATATATATGTTATTTTCGTATTTCCAATAGAAGGTTTTGGTCATTTTGTATAAATATGATTAAAGCTTGATTTTGTAACTTTTTAGTTTAGCACACTTGCTACAAGTCCATTACAACACTTAATATCACATGTCTTACATCCTTAGGGTCCCGAGTACATGATTTGTCCAAAGATTGTCCAAGAATCACAAGATCCATATGTCTACATACTTATTTTGTTTATAATCTTTGATATGTACTTTTATACCATTAGTTTACATATACTTTCTATAAATAAATCAATACTTGAAATATGTATATACTAGCTTTATGACATGATAATAACATCAATAACTCTCATGTGAAAGTATTTTAAACAATGAACAAGAGGTAAAACTATTTTACATCTTATTATCCTAGATGGTGATTTACTATATAGAAGTTATAAACACATAAAATCATGGATGTAAAAGATGCAGGGTTTCTAGTTAACCTTGATATGGAGTAAGATGATGAACAACAAATCTAAACCCTTGTTTAGCAAGAAAACCCTAGCTTTTAACACCTAGAAAACCCTAAATTTCAATGATAACCCTAACTCCTTTCCTTTGTATAAAACCCCTTTTATCAACCAACTAAGCTTCCAATACCCCTTAGAATGCCTTAGATAAGTACTTAGATCATTTGAATACTTGATAAAATAAATTATGTGATTTGTTTGTGTGTTTTTGGCTTGAGCCGTGGGTAAGAGAGACTTAAGAGAGGGATTTATGTAGTTTTCACCTTAAGAAAATGAGTTGTGTGTATTCTCATCAAGTGGATGCCTTATATATCAATAAGACTAGTAAAAAGTGTCCTAAGAAAGTCCAAGACACAAAGAGTAAAACATGGAAGTCTTGGTCAATTCTACTAGTAAAAGACATAAGGTTTAATGAGCTTATGTTGTACAAAGTTGCTAGTTGGTCAAGTGTGTGCTCTTGGCTCCCTTAGGTGGGCATTATGCCATGAAAATAAGGAGAGGGGAGGAAGTATTAGATGATTTTTGGTATTATACAAAATATCTTGCATTATTTTTAAGTTATAAGTTGTAGTTTACATGTATAAAGATATTACTTGCAATTTGTAAATCTTGGTTGATTTCTTTTATGATAAATTCAGCCAATGTGATAAAAAGGGTGTTGTTTTAATAAAACTTTGAGCATTGGGTATAAAATGGGTATTTGTTAAAGCATAGAAAAGTTTTTGTGATTCCGGGAATGCCTAAACGTACTTTATCGCGAAACGTAAACACTTTACGTAACCAATAAAAATAAAATATACAAAGTTAATAATTATCCTCTAAATAATTATCTAACACTTGTTTGATGTAAACATTTAATTGTTTGATGCCCGATTACATTGAATGATAATTTTTAGCTTACGCGATTTAACTTAACGATCACGATTAAAAGCAAACGCGTACAATACTAAAAATAAATAGTGAATTTATTGACGACGTACATTGATCCTAAAACACGGGGTGTTATAAACCAATATTCTAATCGGATTAATATTAGTTAATACAGTTTTCTTATATTTGGCTCGATCGCTCTTTTATCTTTTGTTAATTAGATTGCGTGGGTTAAAGTACCTTGAATTGATTGTAGTCACCAACCAAATCGTGTCAGTCTCTCATGCTGAAAACCAACCTTTTCCCGTTAGAATTAGGATTTAGACTGACATAGGTTTAGAATAGAATTAACATAGATTAGATAACCAAGATATTAATTAAATTGAAGAGATGTGGATATTTCTTTCGAAATTGGTCTTCACGTTCCCAAGTAATACTCATGACCTCTCCTGGAGTTCCATCGAACCTTGATTATTAGAATGTGGTTTTGCTTCGCCCGTTTAACTTCATGGTCCATGATTTCTACTGGCTCCTCGACAAAATGAAGCTTGTCATCAAAGTGAAGTCCATCCAATGGAACAGCTAATGGTTCGTCGGCATAACACTTCTTCAAGTTGGATACATGAAACGTATTGTGAACCCTGCTCAGCTCTTCAGGAAGCTCAAGCTTGTATGCAACGGATCCAACCTTTTCCAACACCTTGAATGGTCCAACGTACCTAGGGTTCAACTTCCCCCGTTTGCCAAAACGTACGACCCCTTTCCAAGGTGAAACTTTAAGCATAACTTTATCCCCAACTTGGAATTCCATCGGCTTACGCTTTAAATCGGCGTAACTCTTTTGCCTATCACGGGCGACTTGCATCCTTTGCTTGATCTGGATGATCTTCTCGGTTGTTTCTTGAACTAATTCCGGACCAGTGAGTTGCACTTGTCCAACCTCGGCCCAACACACAGGTGAACGACACTTTCGACCGTAAAGTGCTTCAAATGGTGCAGCCTTAATGCTAGCGTGATAGCTATTGTTATACGAGAACTCGACTAATGGCAAATGGTTAACCCAACCCTTTCCAAAGTCGATCGCACAAGCACGCAGCATATCCTCGAGGGTTTGAATAGTCCTCTCGCTTTGTCCGTCAGTTTGTGGATGATATGCAGTACTCATATCCAAGTTAGTACCCAAAGCCTTCTGAAGTGACCTCCAGAAATTTGATGCGAATCTAGGGTCACGATCACAAATAATTGAGACAGGGATTCCGTGCCTCGTGACCACTTCCTTTAGGTACATTCTTGCCAGTTTCTCTAGGGGATCAGTTTCCCTCATCGGTACAAAGATTGCGGACTTAGTGAGTCGGTCGACAATCACCCAAATGGTGTCGTAGCCTTGTGACGACTTAGGAAGCTTCGTGACAAAATCCATAGTGATGTTGTCCCACTTCCATTGAGGTATATCGGGTTGTACCAACAATCCTGATGGCCTTTGATGTTCTGCCTTGACCTTGGCACACGTCAGACATTTACTAACATAGGTGGCGATGTCGGCTTTCATATTGGGCCACCAATATAGCTTCTTCATGTCTTGATACATCTTGTCAGAACCCGGATGGATAGAGTATTTTGATTTGTGGGACTCGTGCATGATCACGGTCCTTAAATCTCCATAACATGGCAACCAACTCCTGCCATTGAAGCATATAGTTCCATCCGCACGGGGTTCCAACTTTTCCGTTCTAAATTTCTCCGGATCTTTAGAATTTTCAACCAACATGCCTCCAACATCTTCGTTCTTGATATTCTCTGGTTTTCGTGCTTCAGTCTGAGCATCCAAAATTTGTTTGGGGAGATTCAAACCTATAGTCATGACTAAGGCTCGAACCCGTAATGGCTTATTTCGTTCTTTACGGCTTAAGGCATCGGCCACTACGTTTGCTTTCCCCGGGTGGTAACGTATTTCACAATCATAATTGCTGAGCAACTCTAACCAACGACGTTGCCTCATGTTCAACTCTTTCTGATTAAGAATGTGTTGTAAACTCTTATGATCAGTGAACACCGTACACTTGGTTCCATACAGATAGTGTCTCCAAATCTTGAGAGCGAACACTACTGCTCCAAGTTCCAAATCATGAGTTGTATAGTTCTTCTCATAGATTTTTAATTGGCGTGATGCATAAGCAATCACCTTATCTCTTTGCATCAACACATCGCCCAAACCTTTGATTGAAGCATCGCAGTATGCGATAAAATCTTCGCTTCCTTCAGGTAAAGCCAGAATTGGTGCACTACACAACTTCTGCTTCAACAGTTGAAACGCTGCTTCTTGTTTGTCGCCCCAAACGAACATGACCTTCTTCTGAGTAAGCTTGGTCATTGGCTTGGCGATTTTTGAAAATCCTTCGATGAATCTTCGGTAGTACCCAGCAAGACCTAAAAATTGACGAATCTCCGTTGGTGACTTAGGAGATGCCCAATATTTAATGGATTCGATCTTGGTAGGGTCCACGTGAATACCCTGGCTGTCAATCACGTGACCGAGGAACTGTACTTTCGGAATCCAAAATTCACACTTGGAAAATTTGGCATACAACTCCTGTTTCTTAAGCAACTCTAAGATTAACTTAAGGTGCTCTTCGTGTTCTTGCTTGTTCTTTGAATATATTAGAATATCGTCAATAAAGACAATTACGAATTTATCCAAGTAAAGTTTGCACACCCAATTCATAAGGTCTAAGAACACGACATGTGCGTTTGTTAAACCAAATGGCATAACTTAAAATTCATAATGGCCGTAACAAGTTCTGAAGGCGGTCTTAGTTATTCGATACATGTATTTCTTCTCGAAACCTCAGATTGGTGTTAACCTGACCTTTGGGTCGATCTTCGAGTGTAGTACACTCGACCCTTGTTGAAGCTGATCAAATAAATCTTCAATTCTTGGATGTGATTCGTAACGATTCTTTACCGCCAGTTATTCAATTCCCGGTAATCAATGCACATCCGGAATGATCCATCTTTCTTCTTGACAAACAAGACCGGAGTTCCTCAGGGTGAGGAACTGGGTCTTATAAAGCCTTTGTCAGATAGTTCTTTCAGCTGTTTTGACAACTCTTTCATTTCTGAAGGTGCCAATCGATAAGGTGCCCGGGCTACGGGTACAGCACTAGGTATCAAATCGATTTGAAATTTCACTTGTCGAGTCAAAGGAAGACCTGGCAAGTCCTTAGGGAATACATCAGGAAAATCCCGAACGATTAATACGTCCTCAAGTCGCTTCTTCTCTGACTTGTCTTCCGTCTCCTTTGTAGTAACGTTTGCCAAAAATACTAGACATCCTTTTAGCATGTATTCATGTGTTTTGGTGTACGAGATAATGTGCAGACGAGCCTCGTTTCCCCGATTACTTTTGTCACCGTGGACGATTAGAGTTTCATTTCCCTAGGGGATACGAATGATCTTCTCGGCACACACAATGATTGCTTGGTACTTTACTAGCCAATCCATACCAATTATAGCGTCGAAACTACCAAGTTCTACGGGCATTAAGTCTATGTTGAATGGGTGGTTTAGGATGTTTAATGTACAACCCCTAAGGATAGTGTTCAACCTAATTATTCTTCTGTCGGCTAGTTCAACGTCATAGTAGTGATCTAATGCAGTCGGTGTGATATCAATTTGGGAGCTAAATGCAGTAGACACAAAAATCGTATCGGCACCAGTATCGAATAAGATAGAAGCATAGCGGTTGTTTAGAAGGAACGTACCCGTCATGACATTGAAGTCTGGGTTTGTCTCCACATGTCCTACCGTACACTTTGGCTGGAGCATTGCCACCTCCAACTTGGTTACCACGGTTGTTGTTGTTCTTCAGCTTTGGACATTCCCTCTTAAAATGTCCACGAACTCTACACTCATAACAAGTAGGCTTCTGACTTGACCCAGTCCCCTTCTGGTTGTTAGCAGTGTTGGCATTGGCGGTACTCCTACAGTCACGGGCCAGATGGCCAACTCGGTTGCACTTGTGGCATTTAGGAGCACATGGACCATCGTGGTGATAGTTTCATTTAGCGAGGGGTTTAGATCCCCCGTATGGCTTCTTCTCACCAGATCCTGCAGTGTAGGCCCTACCAGTGTTCTGCCTCTTGTTCTGTTGTTGTTGTTGTTGTTGTTGTTGTTATTGTTGTTGTTGTTGTTTGTTTTGAGTGTTCCTTGAGGTGTCCTCAAACTTCATTTTACTATTTCAACTGCTTCTTGCATTGTCTTTGGTTTAGACGCCACTACACTCCCATGAATCATGTCGGGAAGACCACTGATACGCCCAAACATACTATATATAATATAAGTAACTCAATTATAGTAAAGTAGTATACGTATTCCAAAAGATTTAAGAAGTTTGCTTTGGACCAAAGCAATCCCTTAAATTTCCTGGGTTGTTTTCCCTCGGCGAAGCGTGAATTGAGAATCGGTTAGGTTCGTGATCGCGTGATTTGAATGGTTTAAAAGATTTTTGATTTGGTTTTCTAAATCCTACTAAATGTAAATGACAAGTAAATAAATGCATGAAAACAGGTAAGCAAGTAACGACAATTAAAAATGTAAGCACGAAAACGTAAACGGGAATTAATAAAACGCGACATTTAAGCATCTACATCAAATTTAACCCCTACGAACGCAAATCTAACTTTTATAAATCCTAATTGACTAAAAATAATTTTCAGAAAAAGAATTATATTTTTTTGCTTTTTATTTTATTTATTATGAATTAAAAATGACTTTAATCTAGAAAATTAATTAAAAATAGTAAACTAACTCTAAAAATTCTAGAAAAATTATGAAAAGTACTTAAGACAATGAGGAATCTATTAAAAATGCTAACTTGAAAATTTGCTTAATGAATAAGCAGTAAATAAGAAAATAAGCACGAAAAGCTTTTATCCTAAAAACCTATATCAATTAAATGATGCAACACTAGTTTGAAAAAGACCCCAGGGCAGATGGTTAGTGTGTGTTGAGTTGAGGTGTGTGTGTGCAAAGGGAGAGGTCATGGGTTCGACTTCCATGGCTTCCTTTTTGAATATATATATATATATTTTAAAAACTTTTTATAAAAACTTAAAGTAATCATGAAAGCGAACATTTTATAAAACTACAACTTTATTTGAAAACTGATTATAAGCACTCAAAAAGCAGTTTAAAACAGACAGACCCTACTTTGGGTTTAATGCAGTTTTATAAATAACTGAATAGCTACTTGGGACTTAAAAATAAGCTAATTAAAGGTAGCTAAACAACAGAATAAGCTCAAATTCAATTACTCTATACTACCAACTATCTAAGTTTTGAAAATCAAAGATTAATACAGCCTAGAGTTTATCTAAATTGAAGCTTGAAAAGAAGCTTATGAACTGAAAACTATGCTGATGCAATTGGCTCATGTTGACAGATTATGAAAACTTGATGAAACAGTGCTCAAAACATTAATACCAGATAATAGACTTTAAAATGAATGCAAAATGAACTTGAAAACACACTACTAAACCCTCTAAACTTAAAATCAAATGTAATGCATACTAAAACTAAGGATTCACCACAGATTTGAATTTTACTTTTAAAATAGATGTATGATGAATCAAAACTGGATTTTAAGACTTTAAAGGACCAAAACAGTTGTAAACCTAGAAATTCAACCTAATGCCAAACACTCCTTAAGAATATCAAAACATGATTTAAGGCTAAAATAAGGTTGCAAGCAAGTAAAACAGATTTAGATTAAGCAAAACTAAGATCAAATAAGCAATTAAATCATAGAAACAATCAACAATAAACAGGATATAAGCAAATGAACTAGATGACTTGAAAATGGAAAATGGGACTTACAAGAGGTCCTTAGAACTTGATGAAGACCTAAACTCTATCCTAAAACCCCTAATCCACTTCTGAATTAGCTTCAATCAAGCTCAATACAGTAGGAGAGAACAGTAATGAATAACTTGAACAAGTAATTGAGATGATTGAATGAAACAGTAACCATGGAAATGGAACAATATTTTTTAAATTTTATTGATTTGTGAAAAGGTTACAATGCAATGTAAAGTAAATGACAATTTAAGATAAATGACTGATAAGTAATTTGACAAGGTAAATAAAAATGGTAAACCAATTCTAATACATAAATTGGGAACAAATTTCTATCAAGAGGAGCTGAGGTCATGAGCTGTGCTTTCTCTGAGTGTAGAAACTTTAAGTGATGTCCAAGAATAAATCCCCACCATTCAATCTTTGATTTCATACTTAATTTGATCTCATTCGTTTGATCAGAGTATGTGTTGATCCGGATCGCCAAGATGGCATCAGTAGGAGTAGTCACGTATTCCTTGTGACTAGAGAGGAGCATGTATGTTGATATTGACAGCTACTTAATCTTGGGTTGAATTTACCTCTGTTTGAGTTATTAACCATGGCGGGTGAAATAGTCTTGAAAAGATGTACAGTAAATCTGTTTTAAACGCGCGCCCTTTTTCTTTCTTTCATTTGTTGACCGGGTTAAATATTTCATTGACTTAGGCTTTTGTGGTGATGGGCTGTGGGATAAAAGATAGGATATTGGGCCCGGGTTTTGGTTATTAATGTATAAGTGTTAAAGTAAACACTTAACAATTGTTAAGTGTAACTTAACATCCGTTTGGATTTTGAGGTAAATTGTTTAACTACCGTTAGCCCTTTTGAAAATTTAAGAACTAACGGTGTTATTTCTTTGACGGTTTTGGGATTTTTAGGGTTTACGGGCTTGTCTTGGGCTTCCACTTGAAAATTGCACATCTTTGGCCTCGGCTTTTCACGCTCTTTCATTCTCGTGTCCGGTTTTGTCCTTTTTGGGCTTGTTTTTGGTCTTTTCGTCCAATATCCGTTCCCTGCACATGAATAACACAAAACACACAATATACAATACATTTTTGTCCATTTGTGGTCTTTTTGGCCTAATATAGTGTACAAATGGTATGTGTAAATTAGCACATACCAAATTCACCCATACTAAGATATTGTCGTGTCCTCACGCAATGTTATAAATGTATGTTTTGAAAACCAACGAATTTAAATTCCTTCGACTAATAATCTTGAAAAAGTAGCTTAGTGTTCGTCAAAGGAGATTTAAGAATCGTTAGTTTTTAAAACGCCCCGGTTTTTACCTTTATCTATAAATATCATTTGCATTAATCACGAAACACATATTTGACTTTCATTGTAAATTTACAACTTTTAGGATCATTGAATAAGAAACACATTATTACTAGTGCTCAAAAAGGTACATTCGTCATCCTTGATTTTTCACTAGCCCCCAAACTAAGTTCAAAAACGAAATCATTGCTCGATACAAGTTAAGAATGCTAACACTACTTATAAATACTAATTGTGTATTACTTTTCCTCCCGCAATCCTAAGTTTGTATCTCAAGATTTTACTTAAGTCATATACCCGAAGGCTCTTTAAGACTTGTTTCGATACTTATTTAATTTCAAAAAAATAAAGCGGGACGGTTAAAAACAAAATTTAGCTTCCACCCTTATCTTTGAAAACCGATGAAGTGACCAAAATTTGGCTTTGTTGCTTTTGCCTTAATTCATGTCATATACCCTAAGGCTCTTTAAGACATAAATCAAGTAATATTATTTACACCATATACCCTAAGGCTCTTTAAGGTGCAAACAACTAAGCAACATTTTCTAATCATTAATTTTATTCGTACCATATACCCTAAGGCTCTTTAAGGTACAAATAATTTCATGACTAGTATTACTTATGCCATATACCCTTAGGCTCTTTAAGGCAAAAAGTAATAAAATGATTAACTCTACTCATACCATATACCCTAAGGCTCTTTAAGGTATAAGTAAAGCAATAAACCATGTGATGTATATAATAAGCCAAAATTCGAATCATCGACTTCCAAATCAAAGGAAAGTTACTAAAAATTAAATTGAACCGGACAACCTTATTTATTAAACATTTATGCATATGAGTGAAACAAGCTAATGGGAGAAAAAGCCACAATTAATATCTATAAGCCTTAAAGAAATCCAACTATTCCACGTTTAGCATTCCAACTTATATTTTGCTCTATCATTTTTCGTTCTTCGCAAATTTAAAATCTTTAATAAAAAGATCCGCGAATACTTAGCCTAATAAACTAGCTTGGCATATTTAAAGTCAATTATGGAAACTTGCAAAATCTTGGCTAGGATAAGCTAAAATTCGCATTTTAAAGCTTCTTGTATAAAAACTAAAGTTCATAATGGTTAAGGGGTCTAGCTAGGGCTCAACTCGTCCGGTCAAGTCAAAAATATACTCTTATTCTCACGAACGGAAAGCCAAAAATTAGTGTTTATACACAACTTATCATGGAATTTTTTTCTTTCAAAAAGGCATATATATAGAGGTAAAAACAAGGTTGCGTGAGCATGCAAGTAAATCATATCGATAGATAACCCCCCCCCCCATACTAGAACGAAACATTGTCCTCAATGTTTAAAAGGGTATCTACGTAAATCTTAAGCCGTTTATTAAGTATGCATAAAGATAAACGTTAGTCAATAATGATTAGGATATCGGATTCCCAAGTTATGAAGAGGATTTGAAGACGATCGATGGACAAAACACGAACAAAAGACACGAACCAACAACACAGAGAACTTCACAAATCTTGGGAAATCTCGGACATAAGAACTCAACACCAAACCCAAGAAAGAAGAAGAAGACATCAGCCTCCGCAAGTCATAATACTCATTACTACTACTACTAGATATAAGGATAGCATGGGTTGCACCCACAAAGCGCTTAATTTTTGTCACTCGAGTCTTTAGCCTAACTCGATCCCCCATACTTGAGCTTGGTCAAGGGGGATAGAAATGGAGATTCAGGACATCCAAAAGAGGGATGTCCCCTCCATACATCATCATTGAGTTCTTAGAAAAATCATAAATGATTTTGTCCCGATGAGATACGAGAAGATAAGAAAGAATCCAGGTTAAACACTTTGTCCTCGTTTTCGAATGAAAACGGAAGCAAAGTGTCAAACAATGGAGAAAGAGGATCACGGATGAATGAGATAGAAAATTCATCCCATGATAAAAGTCTCTCGGATTGGACTTCAATGAATATCCCTGGATCGAAATCTTTCGGATCCGAGGGAATCTTGAGAAGGAGTGAAGTCCGAATCCGGATCAAGGGTGGGAAGGGTGGGCAAAATATTAGGCATAAGAACATATGTTTCAGAATACCCTTCACCACTTTGGTTGTCAAAACACCCGTATCGGGCTCAAAATCAAAGAAACTCAACAATCTGGGTGGACTTCGGAGGAGAACGCGGAGATGACGGATCATTAAAATAATCAAGGTCAGATGACTCATTTTCAGGAAGGGAAGAGGAATCATTGCTAAGCAATTCTTCAAGAAAACGAATATCCCCTTTCAATTCATAGTCGTCATTCTCAATGCCTGGTGGCATCGAGTCATCCGTCAGCAAAAATACGATCATATCCACCCATAGAGAGTCACTATCCGCAACGGGGGATAGGAGATGGAGAGAAGTCCAGAATCGTATCAACAATTTTCAAAATTAAGTTCTCTGCGGTCGTGATATAATTCTCATGAGGCGCTACCGCGCCGAAGCACAACAAGACGGATTTCTTACTCAAGATCAAAGTCGGCTTCCTCAATTCCCGGTGGAATTGGATTGATATGAGCGAGTTCACCGGAGAACTCCTCGAGAATATAATCAAACTTAGGAGAAGAATTAATAAAAGTATCTCGATTAAGCAAAGATTCGATAAATTAACTTCAGCATTTGGACAATAATGTGATCTATCTTATAAGAATGATTTTCTTCGTAAAAAAGAGAGTTCGAATAAATCTTAAAATTTTCCTTCGGAACGTCCTCATTAGAAAGCGACTTGTTATCTCTAGAGGTGAAATCATTGTTAGAATCAAAGAGAGGATTCAAGAAAGTTGTAAAAATCATAGAAGATTCATCATTAACGGGCAAATCACACTTACTTTCATTATCGGAAGTAACCTCGGACTCACTTGGGATTGGGACAAGGTTCTCAACGTCTAATTCTGTTTCCGGAATAGTGTCAAGAATGCTTGTCCTCCCATAACTTAGACAGATACTCAGGTTCTTCATGTGGGATTGCAGAACCCGTAAGAAATTTAAGGCATAATTATCAAAGGAATAATGCTCTCCGTGGTAATAACTTTGAAATTATCGATGAGCGCACCACCTGTAATACGCGTTTGCACGGTTAGCAGGTGGCTCGGCGAATTAATTCTTAACTTCCTGTGGTTCCTGAACAAGACGTTGAGATTTCAAATTAATCGAGAGTAGCATAGTATTCATAGACATTCCTATTAGATCTTCAATACTATCATGCACACAATAAAGCTCTTTTTCCCGACATAATTCAAGCAATTCTAACATCATTTCTTCCAGTTTTTGCTTTTGCTCCGTACTTGCTTTTGTGCCACACATTTCTTTAATTAATTGACAAAAGTCAGAGTTTTATGGTGGTTCTTCCTTTTCTTGAGCTGCTTGCTTTTGGGCAAGTAATTCTCGCTCTCTTTGAGCTGTAAGTAAAGCCTCTTGCTCACTTTGTTGATTCATTCTTTCCGTATAAGCTTCCATCATTTTATAAAGCTCGTTCTTTGTTTCAAGCCATTCTTTACTTTCAATCAAAGGAATGACTTCCTGGAATTCCTAGGCTGAATGATTGTTGAACGGCTCGCGGGGTTGAATTTGGTCAAAACTAAAAGAATTAGAATAATTGAAATTTTGGTTCATCGGTTGACACTGAAAAGTCGCATGAGGACCCCCGCAGTTTTCACAACTAAGAGTTTGTGAAAAATATGGTAAAGTTTGCGAAAAATTATAATCGAGGTTTTGATCGAAACACGGGTTCTTATTGTAAACAAACGGAACTTGAGGTGGACAATCGTAACCATAATGAGCATCATTTCCACATAACTCACAAATATTCGTCTCGTACTAGGGTTGTGGAGGGGAGTCAGAAAAATTGAGAGAATTCGGATTTGTATCATACTTACAATGAAAACAAAAACCTCCATAATGCATATTTCCACACCTTTCGCAATTACATTGTCGACAAATCGAACCGTCTAAAGGACCTCCACACCCGTAGCAACTAGGTTGGTAATATGACGACATTAGAATTAAACAATATAGGAGATAAGAAAAAGAATTAAACGGATAAGAGTAAAAGGAGAAATTTTGGGTTTTTAGTGTATATAAAACAAAGAGAAAATATTTTTGGTATGATAAAGAAGAATATTTATAGATTTTTAAAATAATACATAAGAAAAAGAAATAATAAGAAAGTAAAATATTTTTGGATTTTTATGGTTTTATAATAAAAAAGAAAATATAACTTCACGAGGAAGGGTCTTCAAAACACTAATCTTCGAACGAAACATGATAATCGTAACACACCTCCCCGGCAGCGGCGCCAAAAATTGATACGCCCAAACATACTATATATAATATAAGTATATAAGGATGTAAACAATTATAGTATAGTAAGTATTCCGCGAGGATTCTAGAAGATTACTTTTGACCAAAGCAATTTCTAAAACCTCCCGGGTCGTTTGTCCTCGACGAGGTGCGAATTGAAAAACGAGGTTAAGTTCGTGATCGCGCGTTTTGAATGGTTTATAAAGATTTTTGAATTGGTTTCTATAACTACTAATAAAAACGAATAAAACATGTAAAGCACGTAAACATATAGGGCAATTAAAAATTAAACACGGAAAACAATAACGGGTATTTAATAAAACGTGACATTTAAGCATCTACATCAAATTTAACCCCTACGAACGCAAATTTAATTTTAATAAATCCTAATTGACTAAAAATAAATTTCAGAAAAAGAATTTTATTTTTTTTCCTTTTATTTTATTTATTATGAATTAAAAATAATTTTAATCTTGAAAATTAATTAAAAATAGTAAACTAACTCTAAAAATTCTATAAAAATTATGAAAAGTACTTAAAACAATGAGGAATCTATTAAAAATGCTAACTTGAAAATTTGCTTAATGAATAAGCAGTAAATAAGAAAATAAGCACGAAAAGCTTTTATCCTAAAAACCTATATCAATTAAATGATGCAACATATGTATGAAAAAGTCCACAGGGTAAATGGTCAGTGCGTGTGTGTTGTGAGACTTGTGTGTGCAAAGGGAGAGGTCATGGGTTCGACTCCCATGACTTCCTTTTTGAAAATATATATATTTTTTAAACTTTTAATAAAAACTTAAAGTAATCATGAAAGTGAACATTTTATAAAACTACAACTTTATTTGAAAACTGATTATAAGCACTCAAAAAGCAGTTTAAAACAGACAGACCCTACTTTGGGTTTAATGCAGTTTTTATAAATAACTGAATAGCTACTTGGGACTTAAAAATAAGCTAATTAAAGGTAGCTAAACAACAGAATAAGCTCAAATTCAATTACTCTATACTACTAACTATCTAAGTTTTGAAAATCAAAGATTAATACAGCCTAGAGTTTATCTAAATTGAAGCTTGAAAAGAAGCTTATGAATTGAAAACAATGTTGATGCAATTGGCTCATGTTGACAGATTATGAAAACTCGATGAAACAGTGCTCAAAACATTGATACCATATAATAGACTTTAAAATGAATGCAAAATGAACTTGAAAACACACTACTAAACCCTCTAAACTTAAAATCAATTGTAATGCATACTAAAACTAAGGATTCATCACAGATTTGAATTTTACTTTTAAAAACTTAAAAACCACTTATACATTGATTTAAACTTGACTATTAATGATTTAAAACAGATGTATGATGAATCAAAACTGGATTTTAAGACTTTAAAGGACCAAAACAGTTGTAAACCTAGAAATTCAACCTAATGCCAAACACCCCTTTAATTCCTAAATTCCTACTAAAAGGCCAAAACACAACCTAAAAAGCTAATTTTCATGAAAACAGATGGAGATTTGAGACTCTTAAAGACAAATAAGCAATAATATTGGAGAAATAAGAACTTACTAATAAGCTAAATTGAAAAGCTAAAATGACCAAAATTGAGCAATTTTTACTAAGTCTTAAACTAAACTAATCCTAAAGATTTAAACTAGTAATGTAAGACATAACAAGCTAGAATTAAGCAACAATCAACAATAAACAGGATATAAGCAAATGTACTAGATGACTTGAAAATGGAAAATAGGACTTACAAGAGGTCCTTAGAACTTGATGAAGACCTAAACTCTATCCTAAAACCCCTAATCCTTGGTCTGAATCAGCTTTAAACCCATCCAATCCAAAGCTTATGAGAGCTTATACCTTAAACCAATAACCAAAACCAAAACCAAAGCTTCCAAAACGAAGTAACAGCTTTCAACTTTTAAACTTCAAACAATGAGCTCAAATAAGCTTAGATAAGCTCAATAAAGATGTAAAGAACAGAATTGAATAGAATGAACACTGACTTTGATATGAATGAATGAAACAGTGGAAATGGAACAATATTTTTGGTATTGTTTTTATTTATTGATAATGAAAGTTTACAATAAGAGAAAGGTAAATGACAAGGTTAATAAAGTGCAGTAAGGTAAATTACAAGGTACATAAATTGGTAAACTAATTTAAAATACATAAATTAGGAACAAATTTCTATCACTAAACTAATGACTATTTATAGACTTGTGGAAGAGGAGTTGAGGTCATGAGCTGTACTTTCTCTAAGTGTAGAAACATTGAGTGATGTCCAAGAATAAATCCCCACCATCCAATCTTTGATTTCATCTCTTAATTTGATCTCAGCCATTTGATCAGAGTATGTGTTGATCCGGATCGCCAAGCTGGCATCAGTAGGAGTAGTCACGCATTCCTTGTGTCTAGAGAGGAGCGTGTATGTTGATGTTGACAGCTACTTAATCTTGGGTTAAATTTACCTCTGTTTGAGTTATTAACCATGGCGGGTGAAATAGTCTTGAAAAGATGTACAATAAATCTGTTTTAAACACGCGCCCTTTTTCTTTCTTCCATTTGTTGACCGGGTTAAATATTTCATTGACTTAGGCTTTTGTGGTGATGGGCTGTGGGATAAAAGATAGGATATTGGGCCCGAGTTTTGGTTATTAATGTATAAGTGTTACAGTAAACACTTAACAA
>BQNB010047500.1:17471-43080 GCA_026074375.1 Tanacetum coccineum | reverse complement strand
TAGATATTTTCTCTAAGAAAATATCTATATCTCACATAATATCTAATTTCTAATCTATCTTTTTTTCTCTCATCTCTCTCTTTTATCTCTCTCTAAACCATCACCTCTCTTTCTTATTTTCTTGGTTCGATTCGTGTTGTGAAGTGAAGTGTTAATCGGGTTCCTACAATTTATTGAGTCGAACAAGGAAGCTCGGTCACTCTATGATGGAGCTTCGGTCTTTAATTAGTTAATGTTGTAATAAAATATTATGGGGAATCGGGCTCGATAGTTAATCTAATATTGTATATGTTTCGGGTTTAATCCCAAGCAAAACCCGAGCCCGGGTCCTAGTCAAATATCCCGAACGTCACTTAATGTGTCGGGGTATATAAATAACTTTTTCACCTAATAAAAGTTAGTAGTTGGTTCATTTATAATATTTTGTTTTTCTCTTTTCTCTCTAACCTCTCTTTTGTTTCTCTCTCTAGAAATCCTCTCTCTTTCTATATTTCTTGATCTAGATCCGTGTATGATATGAAGTGTAAGTGTTAAAGGGATCCTACAAAACGAGACTGTATAGATTAAATATCATAATATTTACATTAATAATCTCTTTATTTTTGATGATGACAAACATGTAAACGTAATATATAGTAAAGTGTAAAAGTTACTTATGTCCGTACTACCCTTACATTATCTTTACGTTACCTTCTCTGTTTGTTATAGGTGCATGATAATAGAGGAATGAATTTAATCCGATTAAAGCTGTTTGGTTAGTGGGCCTAGGTATCAAATATGGATATGAAACCTTAAAATTTTCCATACATGATACCAGTCAAGATACCCTGGTTTCACACATTATTTGCTTCCTTTACTTATCAGCAACCAAAAGAAAACCCCAAGTAGGGTTTCTACCTTAACTCCCACCGTCATTGATTTATTTGGTTTGCCTTCCTGTTGTCAATCTTGTTATCAAGTTATGAGATTTTGACATTTGATTTTGGTAGGATCTTGACCCAGTGTGTAAGAATAAATTCTAAAAAAGATAAAGCTTTTAATCATAAAACAATAATTCTAGATAAGAATATAATAAACAAATCCTTTTCCAAATTTATACTCACCACATAACTCCAAACGATCGATAGTGAAGTCATTCTTCAAACATTTAATTCTTTTTTTAGTTCATGAATGTATAACCAAGACTAGATGCCAAAAACAAGTAGTCAAAACATAGAACTCTGTATGTAAACGCGTAAACCGAATCTTACACACTAAAATAAACTTGTAAATGCGTTTTAGAATTTATTCTTAGTTGTATTTATCACGTGTAATTAATTCTTATATCATTGTAATAAAATTCACGCGTCTTGAGACTTGTATATAATATCATGGTATTGTTCTATTAGAAGAACATTGTCGTCAAAGGTTTTGAATTTTTCATTGCAGTCTGAAGAAGAATGAGCGCGAGATCAGAGTTTAGTATGAAAATAGTGTTAGCCTTAATTTATTGAGTCGAACAAGGAAGTTCGGTCACTCTACGATGGAGCTTCGGTCTTTAATTAGTTAATGTTGTAATAGGATAATATCGGGAATCGGGCTTGATAGTTAATCTAATATTGTATATGTTTTGGGTTTAATCCCAAGCAAAACCCGAGCCCGGGTCCTAGTTAAATATCCCGCGTGTCACTTTTAAGTGTCGGGGTATATAAGGAACTTTTCCACTTGGAAAAGTAAGTTGTCAAGTTGTTCAAAATATCTAAAATATCTATTCTCTTTTCTCTCTCATTTCTCTCTCCTCTTTCTCTCTCTAAACAACTTAATCTTTCTTTCTCATTTCTAGTTCTAATTTCGTAATCGATTGTGTGAAGTCAAGTGATAACGGGATCCTACAATTGGTATCAGAGCTACGTGTGGATTCGTGGTTAATTCTTAAGGTTAAACAAGATCAAATTCGTGTGTAATATTGAAAAAAAATCAAACCCAAATTTTTGTGCTTAGATGTGTGAATGTTTATGTTATTAAGCAAGATCTAGGCATAAGGTAGCTAATTGTGCAAGAGAAATCAAGTTAAAAGGTCAAAAAGGGTGATTTTAGGCGATTTTTGGAAGAAAAAGTCGTATATTTCGTCGTTGCGTTTTGATTTCATTGTAACTTTGACACTTAAAATATATGGTCATGATTGTATGTTATGAAGTGTTAACGGAATCCTACAATTCGTATAAATAGATGGTCATGATTTCATTGTAACTTTGACACTTAAAATATATATTATGCGAAAATTTTAGGATATTAGGCTCTGCGTCAATGCGCGACCGCCTAATACATCGTTAATAACAATACCAAAATAGTATGAAAATTCCAACATAAGCTAAAACACCCAATACCCATAAGAGATATGGATATGGTACAAAGGTGATGGAGAAAAACACAATAATAGAGAGGGCTCCCATAAAATAACATGTGCCTAAAAGCATCCTTATGCTGCGATAAATCCACGGGTCTGAGGTCATAGCTTTTTTGTACCTGTGTTTGACAATCATCCCAAACACAATACTACACGCTATTAGTAGAGTTGAAGAAATAAACTTGCCGTAGCATAGCATCTTGGTTGAGTGACTTGTATCTACTATGTGCATTGCAGCAAAGAAACCCCCAATAATCGTTAATAATCCAAAGCAAGCAAGATGGATATCCTTTATTTGTTTGGACAACGTCATCTCAATCGACATGTATGATTAAAAAAAGGTATCAAACATTAATAAGAATGAATAAGACCAATAAAGTGAGTATTTATCACACACATTCCATTTATCCAAATAACAAAATTGAAAATAAAGATAAAGTGCATATACTCTATATCAAGTGGAGGAGAACGCGACAATGATGGTGGAAGCGAAGGCGGAGGTGATGGTAAAGTGTGAGTGGATATTTTCAATGAAGTTTTCGAGTCATTAAACTCTGATCTCGCGCTACTAAACTCTGATCTCGCACTCATTCTCCTTAGTGAAAAATTCAGAACCTTTGACGATATTGTTCTTTTAATAGAACAATACCATGATATTATATAAAAGTCTCAAGACGCTTGAATATTATTAGAATGATATAAGAATTATCTGCATGTAATATATGCAACTAAGAAAAAATTATAAAACGCGTTTACAAGTTTATTTTGGTGTGTAATATTTGGTTTATGCGTTTACATGGTTTAGTGTGTAAGATATAATTCTAAAAAAGATGAAGCTTTTAATCATAACAAAAATTGTAGATAACAGAATGATATAAGAATCAATTACACGTAATAAATGCAACTAAGAACAAATTATAAACGCGTTTAGAAGTTTATTTTAGCATGTAATATTTAGTTTACGCGTTTACATGGTTTAGTGTGTAAGATATAATTCTAAAAAATATGAAGCTTTTAATCATAAAACAAAAATTCTTGATAACAGTATAATAACCAAATCCTTTTCCAAATTGATACTCACCACATAACTCCAAACCATCGATAGTGAAGTCATTCTTCAAACATTTAATTCTTTTTTTTAGTTCATGAATGTATAACCAAAATTAGATGGCAAAAACAAGTAGTCAAAACATAGAACTCTGTATTCATGGGACAAGATTCTACCAAAATCAAATGTCAAAATCTCATAACTTGATAACAAGATCGAAAACTAGAAGGGAAACTGTTGGTCCCATTGAATGTGATATTAGGTTTATTAAGTTAAACTAATCACATTCCATGGCAACAAAGTGAGTTTTAAACACACACATATATATATATAAGCAATATTAAGAACAACTTTAAAACATACAAAATTAACTTTTGAATGTATAGGTTCTTATTAAAATCAAATAAAGAATCTATGACACACTTTGCTTACAAAATAGCAAAGTGGTTGAATAGAAATTAGGGTGATATCCTCTAACTTAAACTCAAACCAAAGTTACAAGTTTAAGGACAAACTATTAACTAACACTTGAGCTTCAGCTCCAGTAGTTCTTTCAGTTTGTTTGGGAGTAAATGCTCTTAATGTGTTTCACATTAATTAAAAGAGATAACATTTACTTCTTACATCGCATTCCTTTTATTGGCAGAGGAATTAGGGTTTACATGGGATACCTAGGACACATGTCATGCATCAGATGGGTGGTTGAGATCCTATTTAATGCACACATGCTTTATAGTACTAGGTACAGTCCTTTAAGGAATGTAGTTGTACTTCTATACCAACTTTAGAAGTGTGATAATCCACATTTTCAGGTCATTTTACGCCAATAACAAATATAAGTTTACCTCAATTAAGTGTTATATAATTATTACGAAGATAATTTATAACTTTTTACAATTTATTTTGCAAGTTTTACGTAAAATGCTTACGTTTCGCATTTTGAGTTTTTACAATGATTATTGATGCGCCTAAGTACCGAAAACCCACAACGCCCATCATCATGAACCGTTAATTACCTTGTGTAAGCGCGTGTGTTATAAATAGATATATTAGGATTGACATCCCCATCAAGGATTGGTCCCCTACAAGGCCAACGAGTGTATATCATATCGAAGTCTAGAGGGTCTCGGGTTGGATCCTCTCAACGAGCAAATATTATGTTTATACAATGTCTTCGTTTCGATGTCATGAGCTTAGTGAAATCAAATTACAAATTTAATTGGCATTATATGTGTTACATACAACTTAAATCTTGCGATCCACAATTACTATTTACTTAAACCTATGAACTCATCAACTTTATGTTGACATTTTAAGCATGTATTCTCAGGTGCTAAACCAATTATGGAGTATTTGAAGTGCATTAGGTATTCATTCATCAAAGACTATTTCTCATGGATTTTCTCTTATTAAACCGTCCTCATTGTATTAGAAACTAAGAAATCTTGTGTTGCAAAATCACAGGACCACTTGTCAAAAACTTATTTATTTAAATTGTATCAACGAGGATATCTTATAAACGACTCATATATAGGTCGTTCTCTTGTATCTTGTGCTTTTGTATTATGAAGTAACGCTCCCAATTACCTTTCCGCTGTGACATATTTTGGGGGTGTTACAGATTGGTATCAGAGCTAAGGTTATAAAAAACTAGGTTGCAAATTTTACCTAGACTATAACCGTTTTCATAAACATTGCATCACATAAAACTTTTTCATATGCATACACACTACTTTCTTACATGACTTATACGTGCGTTTATTTTTGTTACATACATTTCTACACATTGCCTTATATGTGCATTTACATTACCATATATATACTTTTACAATTGCCTTATATAAACAATTATTTATATAAATACTAAAACTCTTCGTAAGACATTGTGAGTGACATAATGGTCTCTAGACTTTTCC
The DNA here is from genome assembly GCA_026074375.1 of Tanacetum coccineum. Lineage (NCBI taxonomy): Eukaryota > Viridiplantae > Streptophyta > Magnoliopsida > Asterales > Asteraceae > Tanacetum > Tanacetum coccineum. Next base: position 37,730 of record BQNB010047500.1, on the reverse strand, counting down.
TAAGACATTATAAGTGATATGATGGTCTTTAAATTTTTTTTCATGACTTTACAAAATACCGTTTTACATAACGTTAAAACTTGTCACTATCTGCCGATTCCACTAGTTATCTTACCATTCAACTTCGAGTTTGAACACCCGCCCCATACAGTTGAAGCATCTACGTCATCTTGTGACCCGTCGCCTAGAACCATGCTGATAAATTTGAACACGACTTTCACCCGTCACCTCGTAGCATTTCATCTTTGGAACACGACTTTTGTAACCTGACTTATTTTATTTAAGCCGCTCAATTTTTAAGAAAACGCCAACAATAAGACAAAGAATGAATTCCGGGGAGATTGAGTAGATTTTAGTCTAACGAGTTAATAATGCCATTAAGGCTAATGTATGAGGATAGATTTTTCCTACCTTGCCTAGTGAAACCTAAGTTGGAACCTTATTATACCATATTCTCTAGAGAGATTTACTTTGCACTTTTCTTTAAGTTTTGTTGCACCGTATTGATGTTTTGAATTCCCTATCAATTTGTATGTTATGACAATTTCGTCTTTACATTTTATTTCGTAATTTATTTATGCAAACTACTCATTAAAATTATCATCGTCTTATAAACATTTTCACAATCATTATATAAATCACTTGCTACCATCATGTTATAAACTATTTTGCCATCGTCTAAAAAAACTATGTAACTATCATCTCATAAACCATTTGAATATTTCCTTATAAACTACTTTATTATCATCACAAAAATTAATTTACAATCACCCCATGAACTATTTGGCTATTGTCTTATAAACCATCTTAGGGTTTTCTTGCAAACCATTTTGTTGTTATCCTATAAAATACCTTGTTTTTCATCTTGTGAATTCTTTTGTCACACTATAAAACTAATTTTGATATTACTACATACATAACATTAGTTTGACGAAAATGAGCATTGCATTGTGAGTCCTCAACTATATATAGCCTGATCACTTATGTCTAATTCAGGAAGGACCATGTTATGTTGAGAGTAGTCACCTTAAAACTCTAGTCAAAAATCAAATTTCTACTTATATTCCTAAAGAGAAAATCTTGTGTGCGTATTTATAAAATGTGTCTGTCACGAGAAATTGAATTATTCATCATAATAATTAAGTAGACCTTTACACCACTTTACCACATGGAATCGACACCATCTTACGCCAAATCCTAAGCCAAAAAGTTGAGATGCATCACTAGTCATCTTAGGACGGTCCACCAACAAGTTTTGTCGCCATCAAGGAATTTACCAAATCACCCATTCAACGTCGACGTAACACCGTAGAACTTAATTGTTGCGACGCCATCATAGGAATAAATTCGTTATCACCCTGGAAAGGAAAACGTTATAGCTAACACTTTAAGCCGAAAGTAGCAAAGAAAGCCACTAAGAGTCGCATTTTAGTCACAACAATAGTTTTTAACCCGCACCTCTTCGTCAACACCATTTCGGAAAGCGACTCAAACTGAATTTCGGGTTGAAATTCTTTTAACACGGGGTGTGACATTTCATATTTTCAACGTTAATATTAAATCTCGACTTAGTTTCTATTTTACTTTTGAGTAAAATTGTGCGTTTTACTTTTTAACCAATTTAGTAAAATTTCTCGTTCTAGCAATTCGTGAGTTGTGCTTAAGTGAAATAATATACTGGTTCTACTACATAATCTTTATCCGTTAATGTGTCCTAAGAAGTTAAAATTCCTATAATATGACCCGAGGATTTAAAATTTTATTTTGGTAAGCTATGATTTATACCCGCTTCCTTGCCGAACCTTGCTAAAACTATACATTTTTACCTTACCATTTATTTAAAAACCTTCACTTATATTACTTCTACTTAATAATTAACAATTACAAAAAAATATATAACTAAGCCTAACCCCCTATTACCGCCCCTACTACACAACCAAACCCACACTCCATCTTTTTTTTTCACTTCCCAAGTTTTTCTAATGATGGGTTTTTGCATGCACTCTTCACCCCTTTTCTTTATAAAACCCATTCTCAAAAACACAGTAACACAACTTAGCAACATAAAAATTTTTCCTTCTCCTTCTCTATTGCATTACTGTCACACCACCACCACCACCATAACATCACCATAAAGATTTTTCCCTCCTATTTATAATCACTACAATATCTACATAATATGGCTCAAACAAGGTTGTGATCAAGGGTTTGATTTTAAGAGTTTATTGGAAACTTTAGTGCAAGGTTTGGTAAAAAGGCTAATATATTGGCTATTAAGAAGATTTAGAGTGTTTGGAAAACTTTGGAAAATTGTTTTGGGCGTGTTTAGATTTTCGGCTTGAACCAAGGACCAAGAGGGGTTTACTTCTTGAATTTTCTAAGCATTCCTAGTTGATTTTGTAAGTGTTTGAAATCCTTTTGATATATATCTTTCAAAACTTACACATTGTATTTTAATTTATTTTCGTTATAGAATCCATATGATTATGTATATTGGAGATAGGTTAGTTAGAGATTATTGTGAGGTTTTGTTGGAGCTATAATGGCGTTTGATTGAGTTTCAGAACATGTGAATTAATGCAGAAAATTAAAAGGCCGATTTTGGATGTCATAAAAATATTTTAACTAGTTTTAGGCTTGAAATTAAAGTTGCTTGTTCTTTGGATTCGTTTTGGTATAAGGGATCATCCCGTACTCCTTGTAACAAGAGAGACATCTCCGACATTTTTGAAAATATACAAAAAGTTTGACTATCAACATTTTTATAAAATTAAGTTCCGCGCAGAATTTTAATCGGGCGTTTCAAACACTTTCGAGTCTTTTTTCGCTCTCGAGTAAAACATAAAAGTTGTCCGAAACAATATTTTCTAGTTGACGCAGGAGGATTTTGACTTAAAAGTGCAGAATAAGGGTGATTTTGATAAAATTTCAGTTCTACGTTTTAATATAAAAATGATAGCATTGTTTTTAGTAATAATTTCTAGTGTCCCGATTTCACTCGTTGTGTTCATCTGTTTGACTTGAGACCATAATTAATATCTACGCGAGACTAATTTACACGCGTTATGATATTGGTTGTGAGTTGCATTTTTATATACGTGTAATTAATATATATGCATTTTGACGTTGGTTGTGAGTTGCATATGATATATCATCGTATTGTTCAAAACCCTATGTCGCTCAGGTTTTACAAGAACATTGTCATCAACAATGTTCTGATTTCACTAGTTGTGTTCATTTGTCTGGCTTGAGACCCTTCAAGATGACAATTGATTCGGAAAAAGAAGCAGTTAGTTAATTTGGTATGTCTTTATACCGTTACATAATACATGTTTATTGCTTTCTATACATGGTCACGTCATACATCCCGTGTAAGTTTTTATCAATGTTATTTATCAGTTGAGCAATTGGATTTGTCGATATTGTTTTACATATCATTGTTCAATCTACTTAAAGAAACTTTTTATTAATCAGAATGCCTAGAACAGAAATATATTTATAAATATCTAAGGCATTTCATTTGCTAAAAATGGCAAAAGTAGTACTATATAAATCCACATATTATATATTGCATGACCTATTGCTTTTAATAAACATGGCCAAAATAGTATAAGAATGAAACTAATAGCTTTAAAGTAGCAATAAGAAAAACTATATAAAATTTGGCGTAAATAATGTAACTAAACATGATTTTACTTTTACCATAATAAGAGAAATCACCAATAATTTTGTACTATGTTTGAAAATGTTTGAAATGTCATCCAAAGGGTCTTATGTGTCATAACTATGTGATAATTATTTTTAAAGTTGTTATGTTTTATAGTAAAATAAATCAAAGTTATTAATTACCATAGACTTTGGTAACACACAAGTAATGTAATTCTATGTTATAAGAGAAATAACCAATAATTTTGTACTATGTTTGAAAATGTCTGAAATGTCATCCAATATGGGTCTTATGGACTTTGGTAGCACACAATCGAGCATTTTTACACGCGTCAACATCTTTTTTAAATGCATCCTAATCATTTTACAATGGTCTTCATAGATGATCAATATTTTTGAAAGATTATTATGAGCCACCGTGTTTAAACATTTATGTAACATTCTAACAAAACTAACGAACCGCATGCAACATTCATTGTATTCACTTTTAACTTGGTTTGTAATGTTAATTAAAGAATAACAAATTTTAGAAATATTATAATGCTAAATTTTTGTACAAATTCATTTCCCAAGCGAAATACCATAACCCTTTACATATTTTCGTTAAATATCGATTAACTATTTATTGTGTAACTGATTTACATGGCACATAATTTCAAATTTAAAGTGTAACTATTTAGTTGACTGTTTTAAAGGAAATTGATTTAGCCTAATAAATAAGGAGTATTTTGGAATATGAAGTGTAATTTTCAATTCAAAGTGTGTAAATTCTCTATGTCTTGAAAATGATGCAAATGATTTTTATGCTATTATCTACTATTAACTTTTAAACCTAATTGAGTTGTTTTGATAATTTGTAACACCTGTCTTGGTGATACTTATATGCGATTATCATGACTTATTTTAGTTGTTTCCAAATTGAAATTATGGATCATAAAAAAGAGAACACTTTCCTGCTTCATGTTATAAAAATATATAGATAGTCGCTAAGTCAAAGATTCTGAATTTTTCAATGCACTAAGAAGGAGAATGAGTGCGAAATCAGAGTTTAAGGACTCAGAATCTTTAGTTCAAATTCCCACTCACACTCCACCATCGCCTCCACCTTCACCTCCACCATTAGTTCCGCGTTCTCCTCCACTTGTTATGGAGTATGTGCACTTTATATTTCTTTTTGTTTTAGTTATTTGGATAAATGGAATGTATGTGACAAATACACACTTTATTTGTCTTATTTGTTATTCTTAATGTTTGATACCTTTTTTTAAGTATAGAGGTTGATTGAGATGGTGTTGTCAAAAAAATAAAGGATATCTATCTTGCTTGCTTTGGGTTTTTTACGATTATCAGGATTGCCTTTTTTCTGCAATGCGCAAAGAAGATACTAGTCACTCAACCAAGATGCTACGCTACGACATGCTTCTTTCTTCAACTCAACTAATAGTGTATAGTATTGTGTCTGGAATGATTATAAAACAAAAATACAGAAAAGCTACGACCTCAGACCTGTAGATTTATCGCTGCACAAGGATGCTTTTAGGTACATGTTATTTTATAGGAGCCCTCTCTATTATTCTTGAGCCCTTTAGTTTCTTAATAGATTTAAACATAAGATCCCCTAAGTGTTACTCAAGCTGAAATCTTTCAGTTTGAGTTGCTAAAGTTTCTTCAGCTTTAACTCTTTAGGTCCTTAGAAGATTGGGAAGAATCTTCACTTCAATTTATGCAGCGGATTAGAAACTGAAGAAGGCCTATGCAAAGAGCTTCTGTTTAGATTTGTTGGCAATTCCAAGCTGAATGTTGTCTATCTCCTTAACAGAAGATTGAAACGTTTGTTTCACTTCTAGAAGGTTTACAAGGCAGGAAAAGGACTGCTTTATGTCAAAAGGAATAAAGCAATCTCCTTGTGAAAAGGTGCTTCTAAAGTTGGTATAGAAGTATAACAACTTTCCTTAAAAGACTGTACCTGGTACTTTAGAGCACGTCTGAATTAAATGGTATCTCAACCACCTATTAGATGCATGACACGCATACTAGGTTAACTTGTAAACCCTAATCCCTTTGCCTATAAAAGGAAAGGGATTCCCAGAGTAAATGCTATCTCTTCCAATTAATGTGAAACACATGGAAGAGTTCATTTATCTCTCAAACAAACTGAATAGAAACTGTTGAAGCTAAAGCTTTAGTTCTAGTCGAATAGTTTGTTTTCTTTTTTCTCATAACTTTGGTTAAAGAATAAGTTCGAAGGAGATAACACCCCAATTATCATTCAACCACCTTGCTATTCCGCAAGCAAGGTGTGTCATAGATTCTTTATTTGATTCTAATAAGAACCTATACGTTGAAAAGTACTTCTGTGTGTTTTAAACTTGTTCTTAATATTTTTCATATATATATATATATATCTGTTTAAAACTCACTCCGTTGCCATGAAATGTGATTAATTTTAACTTGATAAACCTATATCATATTCCAAGGGACCAACAAGTGGTATCAGAGCCTTCTGGTTTATAAAATCCCTTTAAAAGGATATATAAAAAGGCTCAAAGATTTTTAAAATCAAGATGCATCTTAAATGGCAGCAGTAGAAGTACCATAGACTCTTGAATACAGGGGTAGCCAGTTAAATGCTGCTCCTGTACTAGAGGTGGAAAATTTCACCAACTAGGAAAAGAGGTTCATGTGCCACATCTTTGGTATTGAACCTCAATTTAAAAATATCATCTAAAATGGTCCTTTTATCCCCATGACAGCTGGTCAAAGGAATCTAGAAGGACAATGGACTAGAGATGAGAGAAAGGCTGCTAACTTAGATCAACGACTTAAAAGTCTCATCATGTCTATCCTTCTAGATGACCAAATAAATTATGTCATAAACTACTTAACAGCTAAATCAACCTGGGATGACCTGATACTGTATCATGAGGGCCCCTCTGATGTGAAAGAAAGTAGGGTCATGGACCTAAAGTTGTGTTATAACACCTTTAAATTTAAAGAAGATGAAACACTAACACAAACTTTCACTAGATACAAGGCTTTGATGAATGAGTTAGTAAATGATGGCATCAAACTTTCAAAGCTTGAAATAAATACTGGTTTTATAAATAAGTTACCAAAGAAGTGGCTAAGTTTCTGCCACTTCTCTAATTGGTAAACTTAAATATAAAGAAAACCTAATAGACAATATTTATGAGACTAAAAAGAGCAAATCTCTTGTCTCTGCAACACCTTTGTCAACTGCCTTCATCTCTACCTCTATTGTCTAGGACTTTTAAGATAAACCTGATGATGAAGAGGATACAAGAAATAGTCATGAGTACCTGAATGACCTAGAAGAAGAATATCAAGTAAGAGATCTTTTAGCCAAGTCTAAAAGATTCTTCAAGAAATGTACTCAAAGCTTCAGTAATGCAAAAGCAACTGACCAAACTGAATGCCACAAATGTAGCAAGAAAGGTCATTTTGCAAGTGACTGCTGGTCAAAAGCTTCAGTTCCCTTATATCAATCACCCTTTCAACCAAAACCTCTCAGTTCCTCTTAGCACAAACCAAAACTAAGGTCTACCAAGGACTTTGAAGCTAAATACAACAAAGTCAAGGCTAAAATGGCTCTCCTAAGTTCAAGTGCTTCAGCTTCCAAAGCCGCAACTATTAAGAACAAAGGTCTTATTGCTGAAGCCTATGAATGAGATGAAGAAGAAGTGTCATCAGATGATAATGAGATGGTGGAGGTTAAAGTATTCATGGCATTAGCTGAAGAAAAGGATACTATCAGCAAAAAAGGCGCTAGAAATGGTGAATGGGTGAATATCTCCATGAGAAAGGTACACACTCTTTTTGAAATAGAAGATAATAATGATAGAAAAAAAACTTGGTCATTTCTGACTACACTCTTTAATATATAGTAAATATATATAAAATATACTTATAAATATATAAAAAGAAGGGTAGGAATCAAAAGATCTTAGTTATAGTAATCCAGAAGTATGATTCCCGGGTCGTTATCCCCGATGAGGAAAGCAATTAAAAGTCGAGAGTTGATTTGAGAATCGATGTTTGAATGGGATAAGATTGATATTGTTTTTCTAAATCTACAAAAAAATAAGGCAAAAACTTAAAAATACTTAAGGAAAAACAAATTTTAGCTAAAAACGTAAAACGGAAATCATAAACTGTGACTAAAAACCCTAGATTTCCAAAAATAAATTTAAAATGAATTTTTCACTTTTAATAGACTCTAATTAACTAAAAAATATGATTTAAGAAAACTAGTATGAAAACAGAGTTGATTTGAGCTTAAAAATACGAAAAACGTGAACGGGAACGAATCCCGTTCTTTAAAAATTAAAATTTTGCAATTTTAACCCTACGGAAGCAAAACTAATTTTCCTAGAAACTATATGATAAAAGAAAATTTTCTAAAAAAGAGTTATATTTTTTTGATTATTTTCTATTTTTTATGAATTTTTAAAGTTTTTAATAAAAATAATTGTTTAAAAATACTAAACTAGTTACAAAAATTCTGAAAAAATTACAAAAAATAGTTTGAACAATAAGGAACCTAAGAAAAATAAGCTTGGAAACACAGCTTATCGAATAAGCTGTGAAATAAGCTAAAACAGCTTATTGTACAAAAAGGGCTAAAATGTATATAAAAGATAGATTTTGCAAACTTAGAATGAAAAAGACCCCATGGCACGTTGGTAGGGAGTGTGTGTTGTGAGGTGTTATAAAAGGTAAGGATGTTGAGGTCGGGGGTTCGAGCCTTGCTTACCCCCAACTTCCATCTTCCCTATTTTTTTTTTGAAAAGTTTAAAAAGCAAAGTTGTAGATAAGCTTAGAATAAGCTACTTTAATAAAAACAACTATTATTGAAAAACACTAAATAAGCTGAAAAACAGCTTAAAACTTGACAGATAAGACTTAACTATATTTTTTTTCTTATCTCAAACTAAATAAGCTGGAATACTAAAATAAGCTATAACAAGGACTAAATAAGCTATTATTATACTAACACTATCATAATAAGCTAAACTTAACTAAAAAGAAACAAGCAATAAGCCAGGAATTGCAATAAGCACTTTTACTTAATTCTAAAAACCAAACAGTCCAAAAAACAAACTTTAAGCTTATTTTTAAGTGTGCAAATGAGAGCAAAAAGCAAAATGACTTGCACCTACTTAAAGCTTATCCTACAAGCTACACAAATCTACTTTTGAAAAGAACTTTGAAACCTTTTTGCGTATTAAAAAAAACACTTTGAAAACAGACCACTTATTCAAAACATACTGAATTACTTTAAGTTTTGAAAATGAAAAATGCTGAATTTAAAGGCTAAAAACAGATAACTAAATAAGCTACTTTTTGAAAACTTAGTTGAAATAGATTGACACTGACCCTAGACCTACTTGTAAACCAAAAATCAAATCCTATAAGCTACTTATACCCTCTGAATTATTAAATTGAAAACAGCTACTTGTCTTTTTTTAAAACTGCTGGTGCAGTTTGCACTTGAGTGACCAATACTCAAATCCTTCTATTGCAGACCCAAGAAAACAATCCTAACACACTTAAAACATAAAACTAAAGGCAATTAAAGCAATTACTAAGCTAATTTTACAGATAACTCTTAACAGATTATGACTTATATCAAATTAACTAATCAAAACCTAATTAACTCTAACCTAACTAATTAACCTAGCATTAACAGACTTAGCTTTAAAGATGAAAACAAGAATTCAAAGACCAAATAGCCACTAGCAGTACTAACTTGTGGTTAGTACTGCTATGCCAAACACCCCTTTAAACTCTTTCAAATTCATTTAAGCTTATGAAATTTAAATCTAATGAATAAAACTTGATTACCAGATAACAAACAACTGTTAACAGGAGCTTATACTAACAATCAAATAAGCCAGAATCATTAAGCTACTAGCTATTCTAATATTTTTGGATTTCTAAATAAGAAAAAGCTTATATACCCCGTCACGTTAAAGGTACGCGCGGGATATTTAACTAGGACCCGGGCTCGGGTTTTGCTTGGGATTAAACCCGAAACATATACAATATTAGATTCACTATCGAGCCCGATTCCTGATAATATCCTATTACAACGTTAACTACTTAAAGACCGAAGCTCCATCGTAGAGTGACCGAACTTCCTTGTTCGACTCAATAAATTGAGGCTAACAATCTCCCCCGAAGTGAGTTCTTGAACACGGGAACGAGCTTCCTTTATTGACTCAATAAAATTGAGGCTAACAATCTCCCCCGAAGTGAGTTCATTGATGACACTCCTTCATGAGATCAGTGAGATTGCTTTTGTCGTTTAAGCTCGAGTGTTCTTGGTCTTTGTCTTCGTTATCTGTTGTAGGCTTGTTCCTTCATGCTTTGCGATCTTGACTTGTGCCTTGTCATTTGTCTTTATTGTCTTGCCATTTTGCGATCTTTATTGACTTTGACCAACATGCTCATACTTTTGCAATTACCTTGGACAGCTTCAAACAGAGTTTAGCGGAAAATCTTTGTTCTTTTAATCTTGAGCCTTTCTAGATAGTTTGTGCTTCGTAGATGAGATTTGAATGGGATTGAGGTTGCCGTTACCATCCGTTTGACCTGCAGGTTTACGTTAGTGATATAAGAGAAAATTGATATTTGAAAAATCAATCGACCGTGTCTCTCGTTAAGTGTTTTGTAACACATCGAGAGTGTGAAGCTTTTATCAAAATTCATCAACCATTAATTCATTTACTGGACCAACTCGTGATCCAGTTGTCACAAGTTTGATTCATATAGAATCTCGCAAGTCACCTACCAAGAGCTTGTTTGATGCTGGCTCAAGCAGGATTTCCATCTTCATTGTGAATACATTAGTTATCACTCGGATGTTCTGGCAAATATCACAATGATATTGCGTTGACTCTTTTTAACAGCTTGTGAATCTTAATTAATGATCAAAAAGTGTTGAAATGGATATGTGTCCTAACGGAGATTTTGATTTTATCTCTTGGCTCTAGACTTCGATTTGTGCGTTTGGTTTTAGTGACTCGGAGGCTGAGCAGGACTGCCACCTATTCAAATATCAACATCTCGGAGTGAGATGGTCAATAATAACATGTGTATCTCCGTGACAAGTGGGTACAAGTTTCTGTTGAGAGAAACTCGAATGGCTTGGTGAAGGTTGTGCATTGCATCACATGGGTCCTGATGTCGCTTTCAATGTCAGCATTCAACTTGTGATTCTGACTTGCATATGTATCGACCCGGGTTTCTGCCTTAAGTTGTTGTGGAAAGGATTATTTCTTTAAGACCCTTTATCCATACATTCTTTTCATTCTTCAACGCCTTTAACTGCTTACCAAGACGTAAATTTCCAACACCTTGTTGTGATTGTTCAGTGTTAGCTCATCTTTGTCCGGCATTATTCCCATATACATTCATCTCCCAATTCATACCTATGGACTGCTATTTCAAACTTTGGGTTATCCTTGGTAGATCTTTCGGTTTGTTGGATCATAGGATTGGCTTCCTAACCTGACACCTTATGACTTCAGAATCGTCGGTTGAAATTTAGTTGTTGTGGGTTTAAGATCGAACTCATAAAACATTTTCTTATCTGTTTAGCACATTGGGTCGATTAGATCATATTTTTAATTACATTTTTTCCCCTTATTTTAAATATAAAACTTAGTTTTTGAAATAACTGTGTGTACATCCGAATTTTTTCGTGAACTTTAGATAACTATTTGTACCTTTGCCTTTTCGGGTCTCTGGCTTGGACTTTACAGAAGCCCATCAAATCACGTTTTCACGACTCGGACTCAAAAACAATTTAATGTAAAACGACATTTCAAACAACTTTTCAGTTTCGACCGAGACCTGAAAACAGTCAGAAGGTGACTGAAATGCCTGCAAAATTCTTTTGAACAAAACGCGTTACCGACCCAAAAATAATAAATTTGTATTTAATATATCTTAAGTTATTAATAAAATAATATTTAATAAATTAAATTATCTTGTTAATCGAAAAATGTATGTTAAAAAACGCAAATTATTAAAGTTAAAAATTTGTTTTTACGGATAAAGTTTATCAGAAAAAATATATATAGAGAAAAAAGAAAAAACAAAAAAACGTTTTAAATAAATTTTGTTAAAACAATTGTGAAAACTAGTCGTGTAAATACTCATTTTTATTGAAAATGATTTGGAAAAACAATGGCGCAAGGAGTTTCGTATATTGAATCATCTTTTTTTACGTTAAGTCCTTTCAACGAGTCCCGAACCGATACGTCATCGAATTTTACTAAAAATGTTACAAAACGAACCTGGACTATTTTCAACTTGTCACTTTTTAGTTTATATAATATATATTGTATATATATATATAAATTATATATATATATATATATTTCTATAGTTATATTATATATATATATATATATATAAACTTATAACTATTATTTCATTTCATTCTCTCATATATACACACACATACATTATATCTCTCTCTCCCTTCTTCCCCAATTATCCGGCCACCACCCACCGCCGGCCACCACTGCCGCCGGCTGTCACACCCCGCCAAGGCGGAAACGCGAGGCGTAAACAAGAATGGATATCATCACAACACATGGTGTCTATATATAGAATACTAAAATGAAAACTAAAGTAAAGCAAAGACACAAAGTGTCATAACAATACCCAAAACCTAATGGTGTCTTTATTAATGAGAAAGAGGTCTCGTCAATAAATGACATGCAAAAGCATAAACCAAACAATTCAAACAGAAAGCATAAATAACTCCAAGCATCCTACGGTCTCTTCTAGCCACTTCGTTTTATCTTAGCACCATTAAGCTCACCTGAAAATGATGCTTAAAACATCAACACAAAGGTTGGTGAGAGTCATAGGTTTAAGACAACAATAAAACTTTTAAAACCGAATTACCGTGATTATCAAAACAATAAAGGACAATTATGCAAAATATGAACTTATGCTAACATGCAATCCACATACTGGGTAGGAACGTTACCCCCGATCCATTACATACAACTGGGTAGGATCGTTACCCCGATCTACTAATAGTAATGGAAAGGATCCAATATCAATTCCAGGATATCTTGGTACGATAACACAATTTCACAAGGTGTTGATACAGCTCCAAGGATATGCACTACTTAAGTTGGACGATAACACCACATTACCCTCGGATAAATCCAAGTCTTGCTACATGAGTAGCGATAATCACCAAATTCACATTCAACAGTGCAAACAATAAGTCATATATTGTAACATATTGTCCATACACCATAACCAAATAATCACTGCATCAAAACATTTTTAGATCACAAGCTTCATTTTCATCCCAAAAATGTAAAAGACATTTAAAAAATGGGACTATGAAACTCACCTGAATGCTAAGCTTCCAAAAGATCCATCAAATCTTCACAAAATCTACGATATATATCTAAACAGTTAAACACATTATTAGCTACAACAATTGGCATTCACCTCATTTGATGTAACCTCAACTATGTGGTACATGTGACATTCATATGATGGACGTCTAAGATGTTTTATTAACCCTCATGGGTCACCTTGACTCCATACCCAACTTAAATCACTTTACTAACAAGTATACTAGCTAGTCACTATTCGTGCCAAACTGCAGAATTTTAATGTGACTTATCGCACTCAAAACCTTAACTTAATGACCTTCATAATTCAAACCAAAAATAACACATGTTCATTAATGAATATATTAACTACCTTGGGACTCCCAAGAGTCAATTACATACACAAGTACTCATAAGAAAATTAAACTCCAAAACAGTCCCAATTCGGGTCTGATTGTGCTCTAAAACCTTTAGACTTAAAAATCATACTTAGACTTCGAATTTATTAATTTCCTTTGGTGTATCTTTAATATACACATAAGACTTAACTACCGTAGAAGGGCTAAGTCTAATTCAAATTTTAAATAGGGTTTTCACTTCATACAACTTGACCTAAAAACTCAGCCTTGACAACGAATCTTGTTTGAATTGTTTAAATACCTTTCGCTCACTTTTAATTCTTGAAACCTATGGGGTTTGAAAGTAGACTCTCTGTAGATAATTTTAGGCTTTTGAAAATCATTAAAAGCTTTCCGTATGATCAAGTTATGACCCTCGCAAGTTGACCCTTCAAAACTGCCAACAATTTAACTCCGAATTTACTAATCCTAAAACCCTAATTGCACATGATTAACTTCATTAATTATATAAAAAACGATTTTAAAAGATTAAAAACCTAAATTTACAGATTTTACATGAACCCTAATCCATCATATTAATTATTACATGTGTTATTTATTTATAAACAAACTAAAATTATAAAGATCGGATCGTACCTTAATTTCAAAACCCAAAAAAATTTCGACTCTTCTCTTTTCTCTTTCAAACCGGTCGATCAAAGTGTATGGGGGAATTAGGGATCTTAAGTTTGTATTTATAGACATCCTAGGAGAGTTATAAGCTAAATCTAATTAGGTATTAGTTTAGGATTAGGACTCTAAATATTTTTTTTCTTTTCTATTCTTTTTTTCCTTTTAAAATTCGGAAACACTATTCATCCAATATAAAAAATATTTATTTTTTTATTAATTAGATATTTACAAATATAACCTTATGTATTTGTAAAAATATTTACTTATTTGCTAAACCTTTTTGCATAAAGGCAGTTTCCTACCTTTCTTAAAATAACTTTTCATTTTCAACCTAACTTTTTAAAAATAGAAATTTTATATTTTCTCAACTAAACTTCTAAAGTCAAAATTTATCTTAAATTACTAACACGAAAATACATATACGTACTTATACTTACACACTTAACACGAAAATGCTCAAATCTCCATAATCATTTCCTTGTCATTAAAAATGAACGAAATGAACTCAACAAATTCAACCATCAATCTAATCTCATTGAGATGTTCACACTCAATAGATTGATTACCAATAACTCACATAAACGCACAAAACAACATAAAATCATATAAAATCATATAAACCAAACATTGCAACAGGCACATAAGTCAACACTACGGTTTGACCAACCTGCTCAAGTCATGGTTGTCACAACATTCATGCTTACACAGAGTAATTAACGATTCATGATAAAGGGCGTACTGAGTATCTTTAACACGGAATGGATTAGTTTGAACAATTAATTAATTTGAACTAAAAACATTCTATCTGCCCTTCCTGAAAAATATAATTTTTTTTCATTATTTATTCTTGTAAAGGTCGATGGGGAAAAGAAGACTCCCCACCACCAAAATATGAATGAAAATATACTAAAATAAAAAATCTTATATATATATTTATTATATTATATTCTTTTTTATTTTATAATTTAGAAATGAAGAATACGTCTTCTTTTTATAAGATTAAGAGTCCATTTCATATTGATTAGAATAGGAACTGCCAATTGTTAATTTTATATTAATTTTAATATTAAATTAACAAATTACTGATCCAATTTTTTTAGTCAAATCCATTCAAAATTATTCCAATATAATATTTTAGGAACTTCTTCTTTTTTAAATGGCAGTTCCAAAAAAACGTACTTCGATATCAAAAAAGCGTATTCGTCACTTAGACCAATCCGTAAACGAGTAATTTGCACTTGTGTTCAAACGTAAAAACGAGCAATGTAATTTCACCCCAAGAAATCAAACAAGTAAAATGCAGGGTTATGAAAGCTCACCTCAAGTAATGATACGAAAGTATGAATGATCAATCAATGAGAGTCGGTACGAAAAGCCAGGATGCAACCTAATTAAATATAGGTCGTATAAGAATAATGTATTTAAAATACAACAATGCAAATTTTAAAGTTATATCACCACCTAATAGTTTGGTTTTGATTATAAGTGTTGAAACAATGTTTAAATTTATGTTTGTTATATAATGTCCAAGTAATGTACTTTGTAAAAATATTACCTTTGTCCGATAAATGATTTTTGTTAATAACACTTGATTTAATATTTTTATTATTTATATAATAATTTTATAAAAATAGTTTAATCATTTTGTAAAATAATATTTATAAAGTTAAAAACATGTATACATATTATATAAGTAATATTACATTATTTTTTAAGGTTTTTATAGCTCAAACGGATCCGAAAACACTCGTAAACCTTATTTTCAGTTTCTAACAGCTTTGTATATTTTTATAAAAAGTGCAGAAAATTAATTATAAAAGTTAACTAGCTTTTATAATTTCTAGTTAAATATCTATACACTTCTATGTTCCGAAAGCTTGATATTTGTAGTAAAACGTCATTCCGAACAAGTTTGTAGTTTTATACTTTAGCCGAATCAGACCCGAAAGCCCTCAAAAACACCGATTTTAAAGTTCACAGTTTTCCCGCAGTTTTTCACAGTTTTATAAAAGCCGTGAAAAAGTATATAGTTTTTGAAATATTTAAAAATTCATAACTTTCTCGTTTTACGTCTGTTTTTCGAGTTCTTTATATGTACGAAATCGTGTCGAGATGATCTATCATAATATTATGTTTATAACTTGCATAAAATCTGTGCCGAAACAGTTTATATAAACTGTTATATATAAAAACAGTTTTTATATATTTAATTATCAAAGTCTCGTAAAATTCATATCTCCTTCGCTTTAACTTCGTTTTTCAAGTTTCTTATATATTCGGAATCGTCTTGAAATGTACTATTTTAATATCAGGTTTATATTTTTTTTTTAAATCATTTCTTTCTAGAAAATACAAACTTGTTCGAATATATATATCTCTACATTATATATAGCATGAGGCATTTGACTATTTTTTGCCACGTTATAACGCCATGTCATCTTGGATGCCATGTCATCAGTTTTTTTATTTTTTTTTAAATTTCATTTTTTATTGTAAAATTCGTTTTATTAAAAAATTTGCCAAAACTTGTCACTAACAAGATTTGAACCTAATATATTTGTGATATTAGCAAACCACATAACCACTAGACTAGCTAATTTTTTTGATTATATCCTGCAACTTAAAATATATAAGGTTATGCAAAAGATAATTACTTATATTCTACTGATTCTAAAATTCTATATATATTCAAAATATTCTTTTTAGATGTATCCATCACAAAAAAAACGATGCAACTAATATCAATCCCTAAATCTATCAACAACAAAAAAGGTACGACTCTTTTTCTCTCAAATCCCTAAAACTATATTATTTTTTTGATTTTGTGTATGCTGTGGAAGAAACCTACAAGAGAGCATACAAGCTTCATAAATGTCGTGTGGGCACCACCTCAATGTCCCTTTCATAATGAGGTTTGTTTCTGATTGTTTTTTTTTTGGCACTAAAAATCTATATATGTCATGAATATAATGCTTGGTAGAGGATATTAAAAGCAAAAAATAATGTAAATTTTAGGTCTATCTATAAATCTGTATTGTTTGTCTATGCATGTATCAGTTAAACAAATAAGCAATTAGCGAAGTATCACTTTACCTTAAATGACAACTATTTATGAAACTTGATGTTCGTAATAATGACATAATTGCTTATCACACATGGCTATCTGTTTTTTTTTATAGTAGAGAACATGTTTCTGGTTCTGATAGGAATGAAACAGATAAGTTAGAAGCAAATGCTTATACGATCGAAACATGGAATAAGTTGCTTAAATATTCTTCGTTTTGAAACGAACTATGGTTCCCCTATAACGAATGGAATATTGAATATTCTGAACTAACTGTTGGATCACGAGTAGGCATTGGTACGCTTAACTATATCTAAACTTCATTATCATCAGGATGTACCTTACTATACCTTCTAAATTGGTGAATATTATATTGTAGGATTTTTTGAGGAATTGTTTTTGGGGCACTTGGAATGGAATAGAAGTCGCAATTAAAGTATTACTTGAACAGGAGGTGACTGATGAGAACATTGAAGATTTTTGCAATGAGATATCCATCCTAAGGTACCTTTCTATTATGTATCAAGTATCTTCACATGACTCTGTCTTTATTTGTTAGCTGATTGATCTTCTTTTTTTTGCAGTCGACTTCGCCACCCTAATGATACATTTCTTAAACTATATGATTCTGTTTTTGTATATGGGTGGGATACTTAAGTAAATTATGTGGAATTTGACACTCATTCTTTTCAACTTTATTTATGCAGTTATATTGTTCCTTGGTGCTTGCACAGTGCCTCCTCACTTTTCATTGATCATTGGATATATGGACATGGGTCACTATATTACCTAATTCATATGAGTGGGCTAAAGAAGAGAATAAGCGGGCGAATGAGACTAAAAATGATGTGTGATATATGCAGGTATGATCGATAACATGTTGAGATAGTCACTATGGTATAGAGGTGCCAATTTCGACCCGGTTACTTTTGAACGGGTAGATTTGGGTTACGTTTTGTATCTAATGGGTCAACATGTAACATCACTAGATTTGGAAGGCATCCCATCAACCCAAGTAAGTGTATTTAGGTGGTGTTTTGGATTTCTGACCGCATTGTCATAAAATACACCTTGGTTCTCGAAAGAAAAAATGATGTTTCTGTTATGTTAATGTTTCTTGACCGTGACCTTCCTTCTAACCCAGAAGATCATTGTACCAACGTCCCAGCTGCAACATGGTATTTATATTTATGTCATATCTTTTTATCTTCACTTATGCATTTACATTAAAAGTTTTAATTCAGTCAAGTTGGCGGGTTGGTATCACCCAAACCCACATCACGAACCTGTTTATTATTGTGTTCAGGTGTCAAAGTTCTACAAGAATACATAGCGTTAACACGTTGGCCAGATTTTATTTTAGTCATATAAATCGGTGATATTACCGACTCCACAAATGTCGTTAACATTATATTATGGTAGTTCAAATCCTAAAAGTTAATAAAAGTATTTTATGGTGCAAGTTAGATATGCACCTGACTGTGTTTCTTTTGCAAGTTTCATTATTTGTAGGCATTCAAGTTAGGATTAGTCAATTATGATTATATAAGTCTTAACCAACCTGGTGATCCTGTCCTTATTATAATTGTTATGCTTTCTCGATTGCAGGGTATAGCATGCTTTTTATTGCATCATGAATAAGGGTTACAAGGTGAAAATACGATAATCCCAAGCTTTTTGTTGTTTTTATATCTTGTCAATGCTGGTGTAGCAAACCAGACTACAATGCTGAGGGGGGAAACACATGAGATTGGTCGGTTCACTTTCACAAATTTTATTATAGTATTTTTCTAGAATATGCATCTTCTGATGCTTTTGTTATACTTTTTGTAGGGAAATCAGTAGAGATGACTAAGATGAGAAACCATGGAGTTAAAAATGCCACCAAACACTTTATGATCTTAAACACTATTTATGATGCCACTCAAGTACATACTTCTCTTTTCATGAAGCTATAGGTGGCATTTTGCCGCATATACTCGTTAATGGGTCAAACGGGCAAAATATAAAATATCAAAAAAGAAATGACTGGTTTCAGCCGCCATTGCCACCTATAATACAATCACTTCCATGTGTCTATATTCTAAATGTAATTCATTATTAGTAGCGACAAGATGCAATGTATAAATTGGTGGAGGAAAAGATGGATCTTATGTTATTCGTAGGTGGATGGAACTCGAGCAACACTTCACACCTACAAGAGATTCCTGAAGCTCATGGGATTCCATCTTATTGGATCAACAGTGCACAAAAAAATAGTCCTGGAAACCGCATAGCTTATAAGTTGATGGTTAACGCTTCTAGCTTAACAGTTAAATTTCGACACTACTAATGATTTTGGAATTCATTCACATTCTAACCAACGAATTATAACAACATGGAGAGCTGGTTGATAAAGATAACTGGCTACCAAAGGGCCACATAACTATAGGTGTCACATCTGGTGCATCTACTCCGGACAAGGTAAATCTTATTCACGTGCCTTTAGCTTTCAGTCTTATCTATTTTATAAAACTTAGTGCCTGATTTCTTGATATCACCTCACGTAGACGTTTTTTCTTGCATTTTAAACAGACTACGCTTTCTGATATGTACCAAATCAGTAATGGACATAACCGCAAACCTAAAGCTAATAGTTGAAGCCAATGGAGTACTTTCAGCTGAGTCCCTTCTTGAAAATCTTGCTCTATTTGCTACATTCAGGTCTGATATTCAAAATGAGACTATTGATCAGAGTGATTTAGTGGTTAAGTATTTGAAGCTTTGTGAGAAATATGATGTGCCATGGAGGATGATTAGATCTCATGTTCATAAGACGTTGGGGGAATTGTACACACGAGCAAAGATGAAGAGCAGGTTCATTACGCAGAGAGTTAACAAATGTGTTTGAAATCTTAAGCAGGTTAACTCATATAATTTATTGTGAATGGTAAATACATAAAATTAACGACCAACGTTGTGTACAAAGAAGTTGTATTTTGTATTTGAACTGACAACATATACTTTGTTTTTGCAAGCAATTTATTAATTTTCATTTTTTTATATCGGATGAACATTCATTTCATTTAGTTCTTAGTGCATTTAATAAATATTTTGGTATGTTTAT
>BQNB010047500.1:0-17430 GCA_026074375.1 Tanacetum coccineum | reverse complement strand
CCGAGGAGAACGATACCCGTGTTGATTACTTATTATTCTTTCCTAAGAATAATTTGTATGATACTTTGCTTATGTATATCTTTATATTTATATATATATATATATATAGTAGGGATCCAGTGAGAAGTACATTAAAATAAGAAGTGGTGAGAAGTGACTAAAACCACACAATTGAGATGCAACGACTTTCATTAGATGCATTTCTATTCATCTAGATGCAACATTTTGAGTTTCGAAAGTTAATTTGATGTGTAGATGGTGCAAATTGATTTTCATGATTTCGGCACATACAGAGGAACAAAAAACAAGAGAAATCACGAAATGCATCTAATATACGTATATGCATCTAGAAAACACATTATGATGCATTATCATGCATCTAAGATTATAGAGATGCATCTAATTTACGTCGGTGTATCTCGGATATGCGGTTATAGTTACTTCTTATCCTTCTTATTTTAAGAAAACTTCTCATTTGATCTATATCTCTATCTCTCTACTATATATATATATTATATATATTATATATATATTATTGGTTATTTGTTTGATACGTATCTTAAATGAGAAATATCAACCACCTCCACCACCTCAACCAACTCTCATAGGCCATCCCATCTACTTCAATGTTCTTGACTATCATAGAGCACATTGTCTATGTTGCTTCCACAATCGTAATCTCATCATTTCTCTTAGGGATGAAATGCATTTTATGTTTTCTTACATTGAATATCTTCTTACTTTCGTTGTCGCCTTACATTCTCCACCTCACCATTAAACATCCTTGATGTTTCTAAATAAATTTTCACCCCACTGTTTGTTTAAGCCATTCTTTATGAATCATGAATCACCTAGGCCCTATGTAGCTTTTAGAATATTAATGTGGTTATATCTACCATTTTAATTTTAGCCTTGTAAAATTCATGCTTTCATGTATGAATCTCTTTTAATATTATGAATGAATGGTTTTATTTTATTAGGTATGATGGGTGATTTGAGTGCTTATTTATGTTGGCTACTTCTATTATTTTGGCCATATTTATATATATTTGTCGTAATATTGCTACAAGTTTGAAATATACATTTCACTCGTCTTTCTAACTCATTTTTGTAGCAAATTAGCATAACTCGATCCCTTGGTGCCCCAAACGAGGGAGAGTATACATCAAGGGGAAGCTTTCGCATCGTCGATTTCTTTCTCTTATCTACTCAACGGCTAACCTTTTTTATTCGACAAAAGGGGGAGAAATGAATTAAAACTCATTAATAACTTGTAAACTTTATTTTTATGTAAAATAAGTTTATATTTTGTCACCATCAAAAAGGGGGAGATTGTTAATACAAATAATGTCTAAAAATGTTATATATATTTTTGACTTCTCTACGTTTTAAAGATGACAAAATGTAAAAACATCTACGATAATAATAAACGTATACACGTTATTAGTCGTAAAATTCTATTTCGACGTAAATCACTTAAGGCATGTATAAACAAATCATTAAACATGATTAGTGATCAAAGATAATCTTTTTATCTTAAATATTACATTTTTACAAATGTAATATAACCTTTTATAAAAATAAGCATATACAAAACATTTTTAAATTAAAGAAATGTTTTAATTAAATATATAAATTTAAAATCTGGTTTTTCTCCCTAAAACAGAAGCTTCTGGACCAGATAAATACTTTCCCACTAAAAGACAAAAAGTAGACCGTCTATCTAGGGGTGGTCCCCTGATAGGTAGAACGGCCCTAAATATATCTAGGACCGCCAGGACTGCCACCAGGAGACGTTACTCCTTCTTGCCTATAAATACTGCACTATTTCCTGACAGATTTTGAACCTCTTTGCACACAGTTTTCTGTATTCTTTCTCTTTCTAAAACCTCCTACTTCTCTCTAAAATCCTTGATCACTAACTTTCTTAATCTTGTTTTAAGTGATCTAATCTTCTCATCCTTCTTCTTCCCTCAAGTGCAAGAGAAGAACACTTGTATTCGCCAAGAAATAAAGTGTTGTAGATTAGGGATCTTCTCCCATATTCTTCTAGATTTGACTTCTATATTTTCAATCTTGTGTAATTGTGTAGATCCGGATAGTGTATAAATCCGAAAGTATTGATTGTGTGTCGGTTAGTATTTTCGGCCTTAAATTATATTAGTGAAGTGGTAGATTGGTTCTAGCTAAGATTAGGACTCGACATTTAGCTTAGTGTCGAAAATTGGGATAAGCGACGTGTAACGGTTTTCTCCGCCTAAAGAGAGCTTTTTGACATAGTGAAATCTCAAGTCGGATACTCGAAGAGTGGAGTAGGGCAAAGAAGAGCTTCGTATCCGAACCACTATAAATCTCGGTGTTGTGGTTTGATTGTTCTATCTCTTATCTCTTGTCTTTCAATTATACTTCGTATTGTGTTTGTGATTGTTAGTAGATAGATATATTGTGTGTCCATATTGTTGGTTCATCTCACATATACTCGAATCTAACGTTTTTATAACTAAAGTTTTAAAACACTAAATAATGGGTAAACTATTCAACCCCCCTCCCTTTCTAGTTTCCACATTGCCCTCAAGCTGAACTTTTTAAAATAATTCTTAAAAAGATATCTCCCAAGTTATCCAGGTTGATATGAATTTAAAAATTACCTATGCTAGAAATTCTAAACCGAGCATCTCACGAAAGGAAAAACGAATCACACTCATACTCTCACTAATATATGTGTTTAATTTTTGGTGATAACTCAACTGCTCAGTCATGGCGAGTATTCTATCATCTCCACCACTAGAGTCTAGATGCAACTGTTCAAAAAGGAAAATTGGGTGACATACACAGGCTTAAATAGGTGAATAATTCTAACCGATACCAATGCTCCAGAAAAAGTGACAAAACTAAACATGCTCGCCCAAATCCATGAACGAGACACATGTGATTGCTCAAATCCTTAACTCGAGCAAGCTAAAGGTTAAAATCATTAAAAGGGTAGGATAAAGACATTGGAAGCGCATTTAATTGGTGTTAAATAAAATAAACACAAAACAAATAGTTTCCTAAGTCCATATTCAAGGCGTCACCAGTCGCATTCAATCCCAAAAGCAAAATCCGAGGGTCAAGAGTCAAGGGGTCTTCATAATACACGAGTTAATGCATATGAAATGTAATGTAATGCCTCATAATCTCCATAATAAGTAATAACCAGGCATGTAAAACACATTAACTCAGCCTTCATCATCAATGAACAAAAAAAATTATGTGCTATTTTTAAAAAAATTCGTGGGTAAAATCGGTACATAATTTAACCAAATACCCTCAAAGTCACTCATTTCTATCTCCTATCTCCCTTCCCCCCACTTGAGATGTACAATTCCCTCATTGTAAAAATAGAAACCTAAATAGAAAGAAGATAGGAATGACATGGGTTTATAAGATGACTCATTTATAAAGATAGAATCATCGCCAGCTTGACAAGGTGGAAATACTTTTTTTATGATGAGCTATAAACAAACTAATACTAATAAATGCTTGCTTGCATGCTATTTATTCTCTTTTTTTCTTTTTTTTGATGCAAGACAAGGATACAATGAAAATTTAACTACGATACATACACATATATACATGAGCATCCCCCCACTTGAGATCAACTATCTTCTAAACCTGACTTTTCTTCGAATACTCTATATCCTAAACCGTGACTTTCACCAGTGATACCAAAATAAACAGCTATTCTCCGACGATGGACTAAAGAAACTACAGGGTAGGCTAGGCGATTGTTGTATCAAAACAACATATATTGGTTTAACAAAATGAAAGGAAAGGCTTAGCAGGTTGTTCTAGGGGTATCTTGCACTAAAGATGAGTGAAACAAAGGGTTTAACATGGGGGATTGGCTGATCAGTGTGAAAATCCAATATACATAAACGCATACATAAAACGGATGGGCTATTTGGGGTTAGTCCTAATATTTTCCTTTTATCCTAGCTCAACCAATTACACTAAGTTACCTCAGTGTAATGCTCATTTTGGTGGTCTTGAAAAGATATACCACGCCAAGTTCTAAAGTCTACTACCGTCACCGGCATACTCATTTTTATGGAATTTATGTATAAGGAGAAAATGGAAAGGCTTAATCCTCACACAATGTAATATAAGGGGTAGGTGCGCTTAGTAAAATCTTATCTAGTTAATTATTGAAAAACATGTCAAAATTTTGGTGTGCACATTTAGTCCATGTGAGTCATAGCTACGGCGTAGTTATAGGTTCCAACTACGCCGTAGTTTTTCCAATGCAGCATTTCTTCATTTAGAAAATAATAACTACGACGTAGTTATTGTGTTAAACTACGATGTAGTTCTTCCACGCAGCATTCCATTTTTAGCAAATATTAGCTACGGCGTAGTTCCTACGGGCCAACTACGCCGTAGTTGTAACGTCAGCATAGTTCATTTTCCAACAATGATTAACTACGACGTAGTTATTGTGCCCAACTAGGCTGTAGTTCTTCTAAGCTTGATATTTTTCTATCATTTTTCTTCTTTCAAAATATAGTACCCCTACTAAATATTATAGTAGTGGTACTATTCTTCATTTGGCTCTTAGTTGCTTCCTGTAGAGATTTATTAGCCTTCATACAAATTTAGCACCTGTACTAAATAATATAGTATCGGTACTATTTTTGGCCATCTCGTGCATCCTTTCGTTCTAATGCCTTTAATTACCCGAACCTAAAATATAAACGAATTAAGTACCTTATTCATATAAAAATCTGTTGATCCCACGCCTTGATTGATTCTTTACGTTGTAAAGTGTTTGTACCTTGGATGAATCCAAAATAACAATGGTTGAGACTTTGTTTGTATATCAAAGTGTATGCGGAATCTACACTTTGATACTCTAGAGGTAATTATCAATGGAACTAGATACAACACTTAGTTGTTAATTGGGTATTTTCTATATTAAAGTAGGATTGTGGTGGTTGATTGTTGTAGGCAAACACGCGGGAGAGGGGGTTGTCAGTGCGAGGGTAATTTAGAGGTTGAGTGGGGGAGAAGTTTTTTCGTGTGATCGTTTCCTGAGGTTCGACTGTTGATTCGGAGTGGGTTAAGTGTTTTTAGGTGGTTCGCCTGTTTTACAGATACTTGGACGGAAGTGTATTGAGTTATGGCCACCGATTGGTGGTGGTAATGGGGGGATCTTGGACTTTGTTCTATATAGTCAAGCTTTATAATGGCAGTTGAGTGCTAGTTGCTTCAGGTTATAACTAAGGTCTGAGCTTAGTCCTTCTTGACTTAGGATAGCCGTTAGCAGAGGAGAACGGCCTGATGGTGGTAAGTTAGAGCGGATGGTAGTTGGGGAGGTCGAACGGACGCTTGGTAGTTCTGCACTGGTGGTAGGGCGTGGGGTCGTCAAGGAAGGCCAATTGGTTTTTAGAGGGGGTTGTGGGTGGAAATATAGTTTTTTGATGTGTTTAACTTGGTTTAAACACAGGAATCCTTTGTTCATTTTATCACAGTCTACATCGGATTTGGTGACCCTGTCATCACTCCAAGAATCTTACAAGTCACCGATCGTCAGTGTTAGGTTTGATGTTTGACACTGGAATCGGATTTACTTTCGTAAATTGTTATATACTAAGGCTGTAATTGCATCTATGTATAGGTCTGCTAGAGGGCTTGGAGGTAGGAGGTGGTAGAGTGGGGGTGCTAGGTGGGGTGACCTCCCGCCCTCGCCGTTTTTTTTTGTTGGGGCAAGGAGTATGTTTCTGGCCGTGAGGGAAAGTATGGTGTGGGTGACGTGGGGTGAGAGGCGGGGAGGAACGTGTAGATCTGTGCGGGATAGGGGAGCGGCTGGGCGGGTTTCCATTTTTGAGTTAAATGGAGGGGATGCAGGGTAGCTAAAACTAAAGGGGATATGTGATTTGTTGAGCAAGTGTCAGGGTGTGGAAATTCGTTGTGGTAATGGCGTGGTGCAGAGCGGGTCATTCGGGTGCTATCTGGTTGTGAGGGGCGTGTGTACTTGGGTGTTAGGGAGAACCCGAGTCTGGGGCAACCGGGGGAGGGGAATGGATAGGCCGGGTAAATGGTTCTGGGAGTGAAGCGATAGTAATGTTTGATGGAGGGCGGGCTGGTAGGGTGTGTGGTCGGGAATGGGTACGTTGGGGAAGCGAAGTAGGAGGCCACCCCCGTATGGGGTACCACGGGTGCTGAGGGGGGGGGTATAACGGCACGTGAACTGTATGGGAGGGGGATGGCGGATTAAAACGTGATTTCGCTTTTACCTTGTAGGGCATACATTGCCACTTTATTCGTGTTTGTTCATTGATATTGTGTCTTCTCCGATTAGTATTATATAAAAATTAATAAATAAATTATAATAATATATATATATATAATATAAATATAAATATCTAATAAGTAGTCCCAAAATATCAATAATAAGAATTCGAAGAGGCTTTTTAAAAGGAAAATTGCTTTTACCCAAAGCAAACTCCAAAAAAAACCCTCCCGGGTCATTTTCCGCCGAGGTGCGAATTTGAAAATCGGTTACGTTTGTGATCGCGCGTTTGAATGGTCAATATTTGATTGTGGATTCTATTTCTACTAATAATATGCTAAAACAAGTAAAGGCACGCTAAAAACGAAAGCAATTAAAGATTTAAACCTAAAAACGATAACGGGAATCAAAACCCGTTCTTTAAAAACCCAAATCCTAAAATTTTAACCCTACAAATAAAAATTTAATTTTTGTAAATCCTAAATAATAAAAGAAAATTAAAAAAAAAGAATTATATTTTTTTTACTTTTATATTATTTATTATGAATTAAAAACAGTTTTAATCTAAATAAATTATTAAAAATATTAAACTACGTTATAAAAATCTAAAAAAACCACAAAAAGTACTTAAGAGTAAGCTAAACCTAGGAAAAATAAAACGAGTTCTACAGATTATTGAAATAAGCTAGAAATAAGCAAAAATGGGCTGATAAGCTAAAATGACTAAAAAGGTGTTATATATTTAATTATGCAAAGGATAACCAGAAAAGTCCCAAGGGCATGTTGTAGTGGAGGTGTGTCTTAAAAATGGGGTTGAGGTTGTGGAGGTCACGGGTTCGAGCCATGGTAACCCATGACTTCCCAATTTCCCTCGTTTTTTTATTTTTGAAAATTTCTTATTAAAAAAGCTTAATAACTTAAAAATAAGCAAATTTTGTGAAATGACTTTTTATAAAAGCTTATGATAAGCCAGAAATAAGCACTTAAAAGTGACAGTCTTGGCTTTTTAATACTAAGTGATCAAAAGGGCTAACTGTTTGCTTTTTTAGACAAAACAAGCATTTAAGAAAACAGATAAGCTAAAAAAATGATTACAAAACCCTAATAAGCACTAATGTACAAAAATAAGCTAACAATATGAGCTAAAACTAAGCTTAAATGACAGAATTACCCAAAAGGCATTAAAACTTAAATTATAAACTAAAAGTGCTAGTAAGCTTAAATAAGCTCTAATCTAAACTAAATAAGCTAACAACACTTAAACCTATCCTAATAAGCAAATTTAAACACATCTAAAGCAAATCCAATAAGCCAATAAGCCCAGGAAAGCTAATAAGCTTATTGGCCAAAACTGGTAACCAAACAGCCAAAAAGGCACTTTTCTAGCTTAATTTTAAGCTAGTAAATGGATCTTTATGGCTTAGAGACTTATAGCACTGCAAAGCTTATACAATAAGCTACAATAATCAGCAAAGAAAAATCATTCTGAAATTCAGATAAGCCATGAAAAAAGGCTTATGAAAATGGCTTTTTACCTAAAATCCTATCTTTTTTATTTTATTTTTATTTTTAAGGACTAAAATTGCAGGCCTACTTTAAGCTACTCAAATAAGCTCTAACTAAAATTTAAGCTAAAACAGATCAAATACATACTATGAACTACTTATGCAAAAAATTTCAAAACCTCAAACTATTTCTAACTTATCTAAATTTGCTAATGAAAAATGGATTTTAAACTTTGAAAATGGACTTGGTAACTTTGATAGATTTTAACCAAAACCACAATAGCAAATACACACTTATGGTAACCAAATTCTACTGCATTCTTAAGTATAAACAAGCATAAAAACACACTAAGAAGCACTTAATCAAAATCTTAAGCAGATAAGCTAAACTATCCACCAGATTCAAAGTACATATACAAAACTCCTTAGAACTTGATTTTAATCTTTAAAAACCTTTTAAAACTGATTAAAACAACTTAAATAAGCTTGACAAAGTTGGATTGGAGACCCAAAACAGTTTTAACACTAATTTGACCCATTTTCCCTCTTAAACCAAACACCCCTTTAAGTTTTGATCAACCATTTTTTAAACTGATTTTTAAAGATTTAAGCAAGTAATTTTGAAAATAGATAACAAACAATTGATATTAACCAATAATAAGCAAAATTCAACCATAGATAAGCACTTTAAAATAAGCAAATGAGTAAGCAGTACTAAGTGCTAAAATTGACAGTTTAAGTGAAAACATAAGCAAATGAGATTTAAACTTCAAGAAGGCATAAATAAGCATTTAACAATAATTATAAGCATAAATAAGCAGAAATAAGCAATAGTAAATAGTAAATAAGCAAATAAGCAGGTTTAAGCTAAAATATGAGAAAACTAAGGACTTATAAAGCCCTTGCTCGAAACACGGCAAATAAGCTTATAATAAGCTGATCTACAAGCTCTAGCCTGTCAAAGACAAGCTAGTGAAAACCTATAAGCCCTTCCTTTTTTATCTTATCCTCCAAATAGCTTTTGTGAGTGATTTTTGGTAAAAACGCTTAAACACTATAAGTTATTGAAAAAACTTATAGTGCTTAAGTTAACAGCTTAAGTATGAGATAAAAAAGAGCCTATGTGAGCTTATAAAATGTTTTTAAAATATAAAAGCATTAACTTAAAAACAGATTTAACATAAAAACTTAACTTTCATTAAATTTGAATAAAACAGTACAAAGCTTTTAAAATAAGTACAATAAACTAATATATGCTGAAAACTAAAACTAGGCAAAAACTACATGCCATTGAAGGCTTACAAAGGGTCCTATATATAGAGAAATATTAGGTCTTGAGGCTTGCTCTTTGTACTTCTTATGTGAGTGATAACTGAGGTGTTTTTGTTGTGTGAGTAAGTCGAAAACCAATCATAGCCCTCCATTTTGTGTGTTCTCCAAGTCAAGTGATCTCAACCCTTCAATTTTTTGTCTTTAACCTTGAATGAATGGGGTGATTTAGGATTTCCAACATGGTATTTGGTGTTATATGGGGTGGGGTTAAGGTGGGAGAGGGACGTTTTTGTCTAGGGTTGCAGGGTAACATGTTTTGGGGAAGATAAACAGTAAACCGACAGGAAATTTTGATTGGGATACAGGGTAACAGGGTTTGCTCTGAATTTGTTAAGTTGTTGCATCGTTAGTCCTTTTGGACTAACAATGTTAGTCCTTAAGGACTAACGATGTAAGGATGAAAGGGATGGTGTACTAACTGTGTTAACAGTTAACAGTATTTTTTGGTAGTGGACTAGTGTGTTGGGCCGGATTTTATGTTTTGGGCTTTTGTATAAGTTAAATGGCATTGGGACATTTAAACTTATAAAGTGGTCTTTATATACTTTAATGGGTTGACCCGGCACATTAGATGGGTACTGGTTGGCCCATTTAAGATTTCTTCGGATTCGGCTTCGTCTTTGACTTGTTGACTTTTTGACTTTGACTTTTTCATGCTTTTCCATTCCCGTGCTCGGTTTTGTCTGTTTTGGCTTGATTTTTGTCCTTTAGTGAATATCCGTTACCTGCACAATCATAAATCACAAAACACACAAATACAATGTATTTTTGGTATATTTTGGTCATTTTGGGCACGTTTTTATAGGTAAAAGGTATGTGTAATTAATCACATACCAATAACTCACGTCTTAATCCACATTATTCCCTTTTACTCATTCATCTCTAAATCATACCTAAAGACTTCTAATCTAACTATGGAATGTCTATGGGTAGATCCTTTTGGTTCTGGTTGGATCGTTGGGTTTATACCTAACCTTAACCACCTTATGATTTCATTGACATCGTGAGTTTATTGGTTGTTGGGTATAGAGATTGAAACCATAAAACCTTGAAAAGCAGTCAAAGTGTTTGATATAAATCAAGACATTTTTAACACTTTGAGAGTTTTTACTTTTTGAAATACTCCTCCTACACATGTGCATCAAGATTCGAAATTGTTTCGCATATGGGGGTAGAAGTTGTGCACTTAGTGTCTTAAAGATCATATTCTTCTAGATCACATTTTGATAATATTTTCTCCCCTTATCGAAAATAATAATTCTTTTAGTATTTTAGATACCGATTGATTAAAATTTAAGACATGAAAAGTTTCATGGGAGAAAAAGGATACCACAGATTCGCATGAATTATTGGAACATTTTTCTGATTGCTCCCCTTCAACAATATACGTGGGATACCATATAATGAAAAATTTGACACCACAAGATAAAAAATAATATGACACCACAAATATGTTGAAGATGGAGATAAGATGCCTTATGTGAAACATACTCTTGTGAATAGTGGTGCTGAAGACATGAGCACACAATTTTGAGATGGCATTGATAAGGTCTTAAAAAAATATGCTCAATCTTCACATGTATTTGACACTGAAGTACCACATTTGAATGCCACTTAATGTTTTGGATACATAAAAATTGACATTTATGAGATGTATCCAGATTCATTAAAGGCTTTTGGTTTTAAAAGCTCACTCTCACAAATTAATCCACATAAATATGATATTTTTGAGAAAATGGATAACACAATTTTGAGAAATGATTTGAGGAAGGGAGTGTTGAACACACAATTTGAAAGATACCACAAATAATATACCATATACTAATAAGATACCACAAATTGTTAAATATTATGGAAAGAATTTGATATTGAAAGTTCTTTTTGAAAAAATTGTGTCCAACAATTTTGAAACCACATGATAGAAGATTTCTCTTTTTTTCTTAGAGTGAGCGCACTGAAGCGTACACTCCCCTGTAACGTTTGAGTCCGGGTTGCAATCTAAAGTGATTACAAACCATTGTCGTGAGCTCAAAACATTGAATGTTTTGTAAAGTAGCTTAAGACTGAGAAAATTTACTTTCTCGTTGACAGGATAAGTTATCTCTAATGATACGCTTTCCTTACATTGAAGTCCGGGTTATGCACTGAAATGTACATAAGCCATTGAGAAAATGAGAAGTGACATGTTTTAAAACGTTTGAACTCCTGCTCGAACTTCATTTACTGGCGTGTCCAATGTTAATCGAATTTTAGGTGAGTATTGTTATCTATTACAAAAGGAATTCAAGAGATCTCTTTTGGTATTTTTGAAATTTTCTGATTTTGTATTTTGTTTTTGAGGATTTTCTATTGTTGTTTTTCTTTTTATAGGTTTTATATTTTTGTATTTTCTTTTTTCCAAAATATTTATAAATAAAAATATAAAGAAAGACAAAAATATATTTACAAGTCAAAGTTTCCATCAGTAGTGACAGTTATTGCTAGAGTTGAAGTAGATGAAGTTGAATCTGGTTGTTGTTGACGTTTATCGGATGCATCAGCAGTAGGAACAGCGGAAGACTTTGAAACAACTTGATTTTCTCAATTGAAATAGTCATCGAAACAAAGGAACAGGATAGACTTTCCAACTATTCAATGGACGTCATGCTTTATCGTTATCTGCTGTAGGAACTTCTTGTTGATCGTTGTAGTGCGTATGCTCTGACTACCATTTTGTTCAAAACATCATTTGACATGAGGATGCGAGGCTGACTAATGTGTTTCAAACATCATATCTCAATTTTTCATTCATTTTGAATCCTTGAGATTTGTAAGAGAGTATTCTACTTGTATCAAATAGCTTATACCATGGTTACCTTTGTTCGCCCAGACATCACATTTTTTTAATCAGTGCTTTGATTCTTCCCTTCTTCAAATTAAAAGGAGGTGCCTGCTCTCAAATCAAGAGTTTGTTCCTCCTTAACTTTGATAGATGTCTGCACATGAATCACAAGAGTTTGTACATTAATGAAGGTTAGTGATACTGTATTGGAAAACATGTTGGGTTTCAATGTCAACCTGGCTTATGAAAGATGGCGAATACATTTCCCATAGGAACCAACCATAAGACACAATTTTGAAAATTCTACCGTCGGGTTTCCACCTAAGACAAGTTCTAGGAGACATTTTCTCATACACATCAGAAGACTTAATTTGGAAGAAAATCTCTGTCCTGTGAAGATCTGACTTGTAACGTTTCTTAGTTTGACTCTTCGTAGATGGGTTTGTTACGTTTTAGTCTTATAGGGTTGTACCTTAGACGTGGGAATTTACTTAGTTTAGGAATTTTGTTATACAAGCATCATGATTTGCATTAAAGACACCTTTATGACATGTAGAGCAAACAAAGTGTTTGGAATCTAAAAATGGACTAGGATTCCTAGAATTATCTACTAGTGGCACAACATTTAAAGTTACATAACTACTCTTAGATACAGACAGACTCCTAGATGTTTGATTATTGCTCTTAGGTTTTGGTTTGTTGATATTAGCAGTGTTTTGTAGACTAGCAGTATACATCACACTAGGTTTTGAATTCCTATTTCTCTCTTGTATCTTTTTTCCTAGCTTCTTTTATATAATAATTGTGAACCATGTTGTTTGATCCAAAAGATTATTTTAGTGGCAAAGTTAACACATTCTGGAAAGATTCCCTAAGTGATGAGGTGAGTAGGCGTAATCACGTGATGAGGTTTTGCAAGAGTAGATTCTCAAACTTTAGGCAAATAATGAGGAGTGACTGGTTTTGACAAATAGTTTTTCACATCAACTTGGGAGGCAAACCGTGGTTTTGAAATTTTAGGTCGTTTAGATTTAAACGCAGTCGGTTGGCTAACAACTGATTGGTTTTTGAGTGATTGTAAAGTCAGTTTCCCCAAGATTCATGGTTTTGCAAGCTTAGTATCCACACTATTTCCTTTTAACTTTCTTAATTCGTTTATCAAAGAAGCAATTGAATTTTTTTTCCTAAATCTGAGCTTTCAAATCAACATTTTCAATAGAATTTTTTTTCAGTTGTGCAATTAGAGAATCATTATGGTCTTTGGTCTAAACTCGTCTCTTTTTGATAGAATCATAAAGATCTTTGTAAGTCTTTTTCAAATGCTCCTTTTCCTTATTTAAATGCTCATTTTCTGTAAGTAATTTAGCCACACTATGTTCTAATTCGTTGTTTAGTGTTTCAATTACATCTATGTCATGTTTAACCTTGGCTTCTTTACTTTTTACTTTCAAAAATTGACCATGTTGCCCCGATTTTGAAGATTGATTTTGACATTTAAGTTCAAGAGCAATATAACGTGCTTTCATTCTTGAAAAAAAAATTTGAAATTGGGCAACGGTCTTTTTGAGACAAATATTTTCAGACTCGAGAGATTGGTTTGAAAATTCAGTTGTCTTATTATCAAGTGATGGATCAAGTAAGGGAATTTTAACTTGATGATGTTCAACATCCTGGTCAACCTTTCCTTCATTATTGAATTCGGGTTGCTCAGCATGTTGTTGTCCTGTAGCAAAAAAAAATCCTTTCAGCAATTAGTTATACCTCAGCCATTGGCTCTTCGTCATATACGGGTTTGATATTTTCATCATCAGAATTTGCATCATTCCCTGACCTGCTGCTTGTATCATGCTTTCCAGATTATGTCCTACTGGTTTCCAAGAAAACCAAACCAACATCCAATGCTTTTCCTATATCAACCTTACTTTCTTTCTTCTACATCTGTCTTTTATTCACCCTTCTGTCATACAGTCTTTTGTGACGTGTTCTTTCAGCAACAAACTTTTTACATTACTCATGTGTTGAAGTAATGCTTCTCTAAACTGTCTAACTTTGATTCTAGTGTATTCAGCAAAATACTTGTCTGTCATTTGACTTTCATAATCTAACGTAAACTGTGAATCTATGAACATCTAAAATTGTCTGTTGATAACCCAAAAGGCTGTCATGGATCCATTTTCTTGAAAGTCGTCTTTGTCAGGTTGCTTTGGTAGTTGATCTACGTTAAGGAGCATCGTACTTGTGAAAGTATCATCATCTTGACCAAAGAGTGACATAAATGCCCGTTTGAATCCATGTTCGGTACGAGTGCCTTTTAAGTCTTCTTTTGAAAGAACTTGAAGGTGTGAATGAAAAGAACAAAAATATGCCATGCATCTCTCTTTTGCTTTTGATATTTTGTATTTTATTGCTTGCACATTTTTTGTTTCCATTGAATCGGATTTGTTGTGAAATGAATTACGGATGAGAAGTAAAAAATAACTATCGAGTAGATATCAAATTCATTATCAACATTTCAAATTACGGTATACCACCTTTCTTGTGGCACACAATGGGACGGGCTAACCCACGCTATCTAGAGATGGGATAAATTAATCCGGCTTTAAGAAGTTTGATAACTTCTTTCTTGATTACCTCATGAATTTTTGGGTTAACCCTTCTTTGATGTTGGACCGTGGGTTTAACATTATCTTCCATTAAAATCTTATGAGTACAAAACTTCGGATCTATTTCCTTAATATCTGAAATCTTCCAAGCTATGGCACGCTTATGTGATCTAAGAACCTTAAGAAGAGCAGTCTTGTCCTCATCTTTTAATTCTTTAACGATTATGACGGGTAATTTATCGGTATCCTCTAAAAATGCATACTCAAGATGAGGTGGTAAGTCTTTGAGCTCAAGCTCGGGGAGTTCATCACTAGAAGGTCCAACGATCTTGAGTTCCTCAAATTTTTGTTCTTCTGGAGGGAGGGTGGAAGATGGGTCAGAATTAAGCAATCTTTAAAGGGTGAGAAGGTCTTCTTTTGGATCGAAGTCGGCATCATCAATTCCCAATGGAATTGATTTGCTAGTAAGATAAGCTTCGATCTCTTCCAAAATGAAGTTACCTCCCTCAAAAAGAGTGAGAGAGGGGGGAGAAGTAGAAAGGATTGGTTCCAAAGTTGGGGTGGGATTGCCACTCTTGGAAATGTTTGAAAATACAAGTACTTCTTGAGCATACTCCTCACAAGCTACATCAATATCATTGACTCGGTTAACCGATTCAATGATATTGTAGGAGAATGTCTTAGTATCACCAACTTTGATTGTTATGGAATGGTCATCATGTCGAAGGGTCATTTGTTCACCGTGAACATCAATCAAAGCTCGTGCCATCCTTAAGAAGGGTCTCCCGAGAATCAAAGGAACCCGAGGATCGTCAGTATAATAAACCTACGAAGTTGGCCAGAAAGAAAAATGTTCCAACTTTTATGAAAACATCCTCGACAATGCCAGTTGGAGTAGAAATCGTTCGGTCGGCAAGTTCAAGTATCATTCGGGTTTTGGTCAAATTCGGGAGATTTAGCTTTCCCATACGGAAAGAAGCATTAGGTTGATGCTTGCACCGAGATCGGGCAAGGCTAAGCATTCATCCATCTCCAGAAAATCACACGGTATAAGAAATCTAACGAGTTCTCTAAGTTTTTCGGGAAACTTCTGGATGATAACCGCCAAGAAATTCTCATTCACCAGTGTTTTGGTTAGGTCAAGAATCTTATCTTTGTTATTAAGGAGCTTCCTAAACATTGGTTCAAATTTTGGCAAGTGTAGGAGAGCATCCGTGAAGCTTAGCTCGAAGTCGAGATTCTGAAAAATCTCCATAAATTTCAAAGCTAAAAGATCGTCTTTTTCACGGAGCTTCTCCTTGTTAATCCTTGAAGGATAAGGTATGGTCGGTTTAGTCTTTGGAGCAACAACGGGCTCATCAATTTGGGTTTGGACCTCCGGAGGTTGGATGTTTTCGGTGCTTGGGTGCACCGTATCCTTTGTCACCTCGGGTTCGTGTTCCACCACCTTAGGAAGAGAAGAAGGCGGAGGTGGAACTTGAGGCCCATCATAAGAAACTCCACTTCGGGTGGTGATGGCTTTCATATCACCTCTCGGGTTAGCAACGGTGTCGCTAGGAAGAGAACCCGAGCCCGAAGTAGAGGCGGTATTGGTATTCATGAATTTGGTAAGCATCTCCGTTAAATTGGTCAGTTGGTTTTGCATGTTTTGGTTTTGGTCTTGCATATTTTTCATAACCGCATCATTGGCTTTGATGTAGTTTTGAAAGTCATCCTTTGACACACCTTGTGTTTGAGGAGCCGGAGCTTGGTAAGCCGGGGGTTGATAAATTGGACCTTGGTTGTAATTATTTCCCCGGTTTTGATTGTAACGGTTTTGATTATTTCTTTGATTGTTTTGATTGTTTTGAACGGGAGGAAAACCGGGAGGTCGAATTTGATTTGCAACCATCAGAGGACGGTAACCGGTATTTCCTTGGTTGTAGTTAACCGCGACGGCTTGTGAAACGTATTCTTAAATATTGTCACGATAAATGTTGCCATCGGTGGCGGGACAATTACGGTAAGAATGAGCACCACCGCAAGTTACATGACTTTCCTCGACCGCTTTTACGGTAGCGGGAGCTTGGGATTGGTTTTTCTTATCGATAACCAAGGCTCTCACCATATCTTTAAGTTTGGCAACATCGGGTGAAACACCGAGGGTAGAAGAGCTCGTACCCACTTTGGCAACAATCGCTTTGCTTCGTGAATAATGAACGTAAGAATCGATCGAGGGGGTTCTTTTTCGATCCAAATCCGGGCGGCCCCCTCGAGGGAAAATGGAAAAAGTATAAGCTTAATCGACGTATTCGGAACGTTTGGGAACTTCAACGTAGAAGTGATCTTGTTGAGCGTGAGGAGTCTTCTTTATCATGTCCGCAAAATGGTTTATTTTGCACAAGAGTGAGCAAACCATGTTTAAGCTCAAAGTTTTTCGCGGTGATCGCAGGAACAACGATTGCATCCTCGTAACCCTCGGTGGGTTCTTGGAGCAATTGCGCCATAGTACATTAATTAGCCATCATAACTACGGGAGGAGCTTGATTTTCAATAGGTTCTTCAAGATCAAATGGTTCAATATTCGGTGGTACTTGTTGTTGGGGATGGTTACGGGTTTGAGAACGAGTGCGCATGCACTAAATATGAATAAAACACAATATTTTTGGTAATCGGAAGTTAAATGTCCACGGTAGCTCTTTAAATTACGCACAAGAGAGCGGAAAGAATT
Organism: Tanacetum coccineum; assembly: GCA_026074375.1. Taxonomy (NCBI): domain Eukaryota; kingdom Viridiplantae; phylum Streptophyta; class Magnoliopsida; order Asterales; family Asteraceae; genus Tanacetum; species Tanacetum coccineum. Next base: position 188 of record BQNB010047500.1, on the reverse strand, counting down.
AGCACGCCGAGGCGATTTAAAAGCATTCTTCCTTTTTGGGTGATGTTCCTTGGATCAAACCCTCCTTATACCCCCTTTATAGTTTGTAATTCAAAGGTGAGTCGATTATAACGATTAACAACATGATTTGTTTTGTTGATTTTTTCAATTTTTTTTTTGGAATTTTTGATTACTTGATAAAATAAAAT